>VZSF01003928.1:191768-252505 GCA_013398295.1 Chionis minor | reverse complement strand
GGGGGGGGGGGGGGGTGTGTGTGTATGGGAGGGGAGCAGGTGAGCAAGGTTTGGGATTCTTGTTGGTGTGGAGGCCACGCTGCTCTGTCAAGTATGAATAGAGGATGTTTCTCAGCAAGAGTCTGATTTCTGAGAGCTGGGAATATTACAATAAATTAATAATCTAAAAATACAGTTGGTAACTCCACAGGAGAATTTTTTTTTTTTTTTTTTGCCAGGAGAGAACTGTGAATATTCACACCTACAGAGAAAAAATACACAGAGCAAATCTGCAAACAGACCACACAGCTTCCACCTAGAGAATTTTTTCCTTCATCTTGTCTTAGTCCAGCAGTTTTTCATGCATCTGTGCATATTGCCTGCTCTGAAGACCACATGCATCCATAACTTCAGGCAGCAATCCAAACAGCTGAGAATGAGCAGGATTTCTTTACAAGCCTCAGCCAACACACGAACCCGTTCACCACCATTCCTGTCACGGACTCCATCCCTTCCTCACCCTCCCCTGGCATCCCAGGTAGGGAAATTGCAGAGATTGGAATCAACCTTCAGAAGGTGAAAAACCAGAAAAAGCTGTGCAGGATTTTTCACGAGCCTGCTCAACATCATTCTGCCATCAGTCCAGTCTTCTCCTTCCTCCTTAGTTCAGGCGGATGAAGCTGGGGTTTTCTGGTTGCATCATGACATGCTTGGCACTTCTGCATAGATCCACCGTTGTCCAGATCATTTGTTCATCACAGTTTTTATTTTTTCAAAACATAAATCATAATGTGCCACATGAGAGAAAGTCTCAGGAAGCAGAAGGCAAAGTAGAAGAACCCAAACTTAATTGGCTTAAACTGCCATTTATGCAATAGGTCAATGGTACCATTTGCAAGCAGTTGGAGCAGTTAATACTGCAACAGTTGTAGTCTCAGTTCCCCTTCTCCTGCAAAACCCTGCAGCATTTTCTCTATACTGATTGCAGTGCTATAATCGCACCACATTTAGATAGAGCAGGAAGGAAGAGACCTCTGGGTCGGAAGCAAAAGACCAGAGGAGGAAAATAATATTTGAAGTTACCCACCTCTGTGGTCCTAAAGTTTTCTACAGGCCATATCTCCAGTCACATCTGTATGCAGAAGGCCTTGCTAGTCCCTAGGAAGTTCCACAGCCAGTTGTTTCACCCATTTGCAGAGCTACTTGAGTTTTAGAAATAACCTGAGCAAGAGACCTTTACGCAGGCATGCAGCTATCCATGAAGGTGACCAGGACTGAGGGGTTATTGGAGGTGTTTGGCCAAGCAAGGACAGAGGCCGTGTCCCGCCTCCCCCATCTCTCTCCTCTCTGCTGTTGCAATTCATGGCAAGTAGCACAGAACCGAGTCTTTGCTATGGCTACCTAACTTAGGCAGACACCGATTCTCTTTAGATTTCTTTAGATTCACGTATTATTGTAGCTTTCAGCAACATATGTGCAAACACACACACACATACACACAAATAATTAAAAACCAAACCCAGACCACTTCCATACACAGTCCCCATGGTCTATCCATGTCCTCGAGTCTCACAAAAAAGTGCTGAAGACTAATTTCCTTATGGAAATTGCTGAGAGTTCAGGCTCCCCAAGACAGTCACTGCCCCACTGAACCAGTGGAGTGTCTGATCCACAGGGATTTTCCTTTCTGAAGGCATGCTCGTACAGCAAACCCCCTCTGTGTTGCAGGGACCTATTTCACCTTCAAGCAGTTCACCCTCATAGCTGCCTCTTTCTCTCCCCTGGTACCCCAGCCAGGGACTACTCAGCTAGACAGTTTCTGTTGCGCTCTGGGTCATGGTGCTTTGCACACTGGTCTTCAGGATGGGCTTACAGGACTTTAAAACCTGCCTTTGCACTGCCCCAGGTGCCCCGGATACAGACTTTTATCATTTCCCCTCCCAAACACAAGGTCTTGAACAAGAAAAAAATTTCACTTCCACTTCTTTTTAATCAGTACTTTGGTGAATATACAAAAACCGAGAATAGAGACAGCTGGCAAGTGTCAGGACCTGAACCAGCACACCTTAGGAAAAGGCTTCACCTTAAAACACTCTATACAGGAGCGTATTTCACATGACATGTAACTGCTGAAGTGTTCACTAGGAAAGACACCAGATCAGTCTGGGCCAAAGTAAACAGCCTCTATTGAACCGAGTGAGAACTGTAACTGCTGATGCAAGGATTGGATTCGGCTCAGTTAGCACCCTGCTTGCATTTTTTCCCAGGAGTTACTTGTTGCCATTATTTGTGTTCGTCCTACCTGATCTGAGGATGTGGAAGGGGAGTACACAGGGGACGTGACCATACGCAGGGAGGTAGCTGAAGCACGAAGCATAGTAATCTAGGGGCTTGGGACAGCCACTTTTGCAAAGCCACTTTTACAGCACAGGACCTCTTGTATTCTGCCCAAATTCTAGCCCGCAGATGTGTGAAATCTTGTGTGAAATACATAACAGCTTTTTGAAGGAGTCGCTTGTTAGCAAGAGGAGCTTTTTCTGGACTGGCCTTCTGAAGGAAGGAGCGCGTGCAGTGGTTTCATCAGTGACAGGAGGTAGGCTTGAATATAGGCAGCATATTGCTGAGGACTGAGCTATCCCTTTTATTGGGCTTGACTAGCAACAGACTTTTTATCTGTGACATGTCTTTACTGCTGACACACTTAAACTCTCAGAGAATCTGCCTTATTCTAAGGCAAGGGGTGACAGAGACTAGAAACAGAAGTTGAACGATAAAATATATTAGAGAGGTCTGCAGTCTTCTCCCTTGCAGCATCCGTCTTTATTGGTCACAGGAGGTTACAGTTTTGCTTGCATAGCCCTTGCTGGAGCCTTTAGTATTGATTTACATTCAACCTAGTTTTCGGGAGGGATTTTTCTGGAGCAAGCATAATTGGACATTTTCCTTTCTGATGTCATCACAGAACAAATCGGATCACTTGTTATCTTACACACCAAGGATTTCTTGCGCAGAAAAAGAAGGATGGTGCCTCAGCCAGGAGGCATTAAGGCTGCAGAACAGAGGGCAAAGAAGAAACAAGAAGATTCTTTCCTGGAGTCATCAGCTCTGTGTGTCAAGTTTTTGGAGAGGCAAAAGTATGTATGGGAGAGGTAGTGGGAAAACTTCAAATCCTCTGTGGCACGAGGAGAACGGAGCAGGAGACAAACAAATGCAGTTTCACATGGTGCTTCAGGACAGCGCTGAGGACACTGGGCCTTCAGTATTCAATTCTGCTCCAGTAGAACATGGTACCAAGGAGGACACAGAACTGAAACGACAAGACTACTAAGATTCTCTGCACCCCATTTCCTTCTCCCCAACTCTTCCCCAGCCCTTTTTAGTCCTACTGGTAGGAGAAAGCAACAGATATTCTTAACAAGCAAAGTCTGTTCAGGCAGAGGAAGCTTAAAGCTTTTTATCTGCACAGAAACTTCACAGTGAAGAAAGAAGATATGTGCAGCCATAACTATTTGATGGGATCACTCAGCTTGCTGGGGATTATCTAACACGAAGCTGCTGAACCCTGAATAATTACAGCACTCATACAAATTCTTCCAACTAGAAACTGAATTATCTGTCATGATTACTGTTTCTATGATCCAATACTCTTCACAAACAAGTATCTGCAAGCTGTGTTTGCTGTATTGTACTGCTGAGATGGCAGCAGGCCACAGCAGTCTGGAAGGCCATCTAGCTCCTCACCTGTGGAATGGAGGGGAACTCGTAGATGTAGCCCTGCTAATGGAACAGGCTACAAGCAGATTGGTAACGAATGAATAACTATAATCTAGAGACTTTTTAAATGCGTCAGTCCTGTCATCCACCTCCACCCAGCTGGGTGTGGAATATCAAGAAAAGAGAAGAGGAAATAAAGTCAAATATTAGGTACTCACAGTCCAGCAGAGGATGGCAAAACCAAACCAGGCAACACCCCAGGCATGTGTGTTCATTGGCCCAGAAATAGTATCGTAACAACCCTGTAAGACAATTGTGAATGAATCAACACCAGCTTTGAGCTTGTACTGCAAGGCGACAAGCTTATCCACCTCTGAGAGAGACTGAGGTGTCATGCTCCTTTCCTATTGCAATTTGGATATGTCACAGGGTCTCAAGAAGACAAGCCACAGCTACACTGCTTATTGACAGCTTGCAGATAGCCTCCCTGTTTCTAGCTCCAAATACAAAGTAGACCCATCTCAGACACTTCAAGAACAACTTCCTGTGCCATCCACTTGCCAAGTATACATATATAACCAAACACAGCCAACACAGAGTTGACCTCCAGAATCACGAAGCTGCAGGCAAATGTGGAAGCTTGAAAGCCTTCTAGAAGTGTTTGCTAGTGCAGAAGTTGATGCTCAAGACAAGTTTGAATAGGAGAGGCTGGTGTAATGAAAAGTTCTACCTTGAGGAGGAGAACTGCTGACTTGCCTACTGATATTGTATGCACTTATCTTTGGGCTAAGTTTGATTTAGCTACTGTCCAGCTATGCATTAGAGATGTCAGTTCTTACTGGTGGCATTGGGAGATTGTTCTTAACGGTTCTCTCTCCATCAGGAAAGCCTTCATTACAACCTATTCTGTGTTCAGCAACATTGCCAGGACCCTACAGGCATTGCTTCTCCTCCAGAAAGGTTTTGAACACCTGTAGCTCCCAGTGACAGAGGAAGGCTATTCGCTGCTTCCTTCCCTTCCACCAAGTGCTTTTGACCAACATACGTTAACTGGAAAAAGCAGAAAGGATCTTACATTGCTGTTATAGTAGCCGGGAACCCCAAGCTTGCAGCCATCAAGATTGACCGGAGACCCTTGGGCATCCATGACACAGCAATTGTGTGGCCAAGGGAAGTCGGCGTCGATGTGCGTCTTGCGGAAGGCAGATGTGTACTCCTGCCAGTCGGAGGGACCATACACCCCGCAGCACTGGTTCTGCAGGGCGAGAGAAGGGAACGGTCTTTATGGGCCCAGGTCACAGCCCTGCACATGGCTCGAACCTGCACATGGCCGGTTAGGCATTAACCACAGATTTATGGGCGGGATTTTTGAAATGCCTGCCTTTGACAGCCTGCCATCTGATAAATGAGCAAAATAGACAGTGTGGCAGGACTTTTTCTAAGGTGCAAAGCCAGATGTCATCCTCTTTATTACTAAGTGGCCCCAAGGAGGACTTGAAATTCCAGGGATGCAGAGAATTTAGTAATTAGTGAGAGTTTTCAGTGTTATTATTACCCGAAGCATGAGTTTATCCCATGTCTTTGTGACCCCTTCAGTCATCCATTTGTCATTGTTATTGTCTGTGTCTGACTTCTGATACCTCTCCAGCATTTGCTTCAGGAAGAGGTTCGGAGTGAGCTAAAGAAAAAAAAACAGAGAAGAATGCATGAATTATGTGAATAAGTGGCGATGTAAAGCAAATACAGGGTTATTTGGGGTGGGTTTGCTTGTTTCAGTGTCTGGCTGGAGACCAGGAATGCTGCTTCTCCCCCAGTTTTACACCCGGGAGAATAAAGAGCAGGATTTGTTGAGCAGGAGCAACAAAGATGTAGATCTTCAGCATGCAGGCTCTGCCAGATGTCAGATCACAGGAGATGTGCAGAAGCTATGGGTTACATTTGATGTGTTGCTTGGAACAAAAGCACCACAAGTCGGTTGCCTCCCTACCAATATCTCCAGTAACCCATGTAGTCTTTCCCTCACTAGTAACACCAGCTGGGGCAATGCTGAAGATTTGTCTTCTGCATGTATGATAAATTAATCAGTCTGTAGCTGGAAGACTAAACACGGTATTGATGATTCGGCTAACCCACACTGTTATTTCCTTAACTACAAGGTTGTAAACATTTTAAAATGTTAAAAATAACAAAACTCTGTTAAAAAGGACAAAGTTATTTCCTTGATTAGAATAATGACAACGGAGACTTCCCTTGTGGCATCTTATTCTAACTCAGCAGTAGTCCTTTGAATTTACACCATACCACCACACAGGCCAATTACTACACTGAACAGGACCACTGTGTGCCCTAGAACCGCAACATCTCCCAGCACGGTGGCAAGAATACATGAGGAAAGAAATACTCACGAAATCTCGGTGAGTTGCTGCCGTGATGCAGGAAGCCATTTCGAATGCATAAGTGATCAGCATCAGAACAATATACTATGGGAGACAGACAGCAGAGTTAGCTCTTGGAGAAACAGTTAGTCAGGGTTTTTTTTCAAGATTAAGCCTGAAACCCTGCTCAAGGCAAAAGAGGCCAGGCTGTCCTAGTCTCCTCAGTCCTCTCCATGCCCCTAAGCATTCATGTAGCCCTTCCCTGTGCTAACCTGCTTTCTTGAAGGTGTACGACTGAAATTGTTCTTTAACTCACAGAGAAGTTTTCTTCAGAATCTCATGGCATTAATACCACCCTGCTTCTATGGAAAATACTTTGCCTGATATGTCCTAGAATAACATTTGCCCTTTTCTTTGTTGAATCTCATTGGCAACTTACGCGTGTGCCATGTCTTCTCCTTTCACTTCCACTTGCCAGCTACAAGCTTTTCAGCAAGAAGCTGTTCACTCCTAGCAGGAGAGCTTGTACTTTGGGGAAACAGAAGGTGCAATTTAGGGTGTCGTTCAGTTCCTCCTGATTTTGCATTGTCAGATTTCGTAACCACTCCTACTTTGTGAGCAAACATCCTTCATGAAAACAGATCCTGAGGATCACCTGTCATAGTCTATTTCACTGTTTCTCTTTCCTTCTCAGCCTTTTACAATCCCTTTAACCTTTGCTATATTTCCTTCAGAGTTCTCGTATCTCTGTTTTTCTTCCCACATTTTATAATGTTCTTGGATTCAAGGCATTTATTTCCTACTTGCCCCAGCTTCTGCCCCTTGTACCCTCTTTTATCTCCTATACCACAGCCTGGGGTTTCAGCCAAGACACCAAAATTCATAGTGAAGGGAATTCTCCTCCCTCAGATATTTGCTGGCAAATTCCCTGGCACAAGAGTTAAGATCTCCAAGTGTCTCTTGTTTAAAATAGACACCTTGCCATCCCACATTAACCCAAGAGAGTGCCGATCTCAGAGTTTTGGCTCTACCCTTCGTTCATGCAAACACAGATTAAATTTTGCCACTGTCAACCTAAAGGACTAAGAAACTGTACAGAGATTTGTTCCCATATTAACATCGTCCTTGGCTTATCCAAAGCTCTCTGTCCCCACCCCTGTAATTTCTGCCTGTCTGCTGATGTCTAATGTTCTCAATTGTACCCATATTTGGTAGACTAACACATACTAATGCCATGTACAGAAGGCATTACTTATCAGCTCCTAAACTGAATGGTATATGACAGCTGAAAGGCAGTAAGGGGTGGGGAGACACAAGGATCTAAACCACATCCCAGCTACCTCTGATTGCGCAAGTGCTTCTGCATTGCTTCACGGCAAGGTCAGGGTCAAGAGTCAGCTTAAACCTCCATTGTGGCTCTCACCATTAATTCCCCCAGCCTGGTTCTCATGCATGTGTCCACGCAGGAGTCACCTTGTGGGTCACTACAGCCGTCATCAAAAAGAATCTTTGGCTCCTTATCACTCATAAAAGCTGTCTTTGCTCAGTGGCTGATTACGAAAGTAAGCCGGGAAACCAAGGTGGCATTTTTTCAGTTTGGCAGCAATAGGTAAGGAAACTTTGCTACACTTACCACCAGCAGCAAGGTCCTGTTGGACTTAATGACTGCAACGATACCAAGGATAGACAGAGCAAAGAGTGCAAAGCCAACAAAGATGCCAATCCAGGCAGCAGCATAGATGTCATCGTTTTCTGTGGCTTCCAGCAGAGGGTAGAGACCATGGGGATCAGACACAAAGAAGATGCACTCTGCTGTCAGGGCAATGCCGCACATCTGAGAAGCACAAGTTCGGGAAATCTGTTAGATCAAGCTTCCCCAAAGGAACAGCCGAGACAGAAAAAGAGGGAGACTGCTTTCCTTTCATTCAACTTCCTGCTGAATGGGAACTCCTCAACTCCTCTGCGCAGCTCTGCAATCTCTTCTATTGTGCCTTCACAGAAGAATTGCAGGCAAAGCCCACCCAGCCTAGACCTGAGAGGTCAGACCTAGGCCTTGAGGATGTTAAGAAAGAATTAACAGAACCTTTCCCATCACTATGTGGAGGGAGGTGGCTGGAAAGTTGTTAGCCAGCAGCAAGCGCTCTTCCCCTATAACTCATGTTGCTCCTGTGGATCAGCCCGTGCTGTCCCTTTCTGTCTCCTCCCCACCCAACTGATCAGATAGCACAGCTCTCCTTTACCCCTCCTCTCACACTTTACTGGTCTATTTGTACCTGTACTCTACACTTGAAGAGGGATTTCATGGCTGTGGACTGATTTTTTAAGAAGTGTCATACTGGAAAGAAGCCTTCACCCATACTTGCCCCACCTCACTTACCCCAATGACCACATTCCCAAAGACTAGTAGACCCTGCAAGATGCGCATGCCATCACCACTTTTTGCCATCTTCAATTCCTCATGCAACCTGGGAAAAACCAAAGGCAGTCTTCAGTTAGACCAGTACAATAGGCTTCACTCAGAAATAGAAATTATCCCTGAGGAGACGGACAGACAGAACCTGCCAGTCTGTCTGTACAGCTCCCACCCCTTGCTTCGTAGTAGTTTCAGAGGAAAAACTTTCCCAGGTGTGAACCTGGTAACTCAAACTCTCCCTGATACTTGAGCTACAGAAGACCGGGACCACTCTGGGGGCAGCCGGTGTCTTTGGCTCCCTTTTGGGTAGGGTTTTCATCATCTCAACAGCACCTATGCAAATTTCAGCTCATGGTGTTGCATTTCCACCTGGCTAGAAACACCACCTACACCCCGATGGACAGGGGACAAGTTTAGGGTCCTCACCTCGCTCCTCTTCCAAAAGAGCCAGCTTTACCCCAGGGTAGGCTATCCACCCCACTGGCTGTCTCATTTTGGCCAGCACTACCCTGGAACTGAACTGGTAACCACGGCGCTTTAGCTGTATCCCACATACGTGCCCACAGTGCACGGCTTGGCAGCACCTTGCCAAGGGTGGCCCCATCTCCCACCTATGCCGGGAACTGGAGCTGGGCCCCCCCATTCCTGGTCAGGTGGGAGGGAGGGAGGGAGGGAGGAAGCAGCTCAGGCTGCAGCTGGGTCACGGGAGTTGGGCCAAGTAGCATTCCCACCAAATTCCAGAGAGTGCTACATCCTGCAGGCTGGGGCTAGGCAGCCCACATTGAATACATCCTCTCCCAGAGAGAGCAGCATAAAGGCGCTAGTGAGAGGTGAGAGACCTTTTGGAGAAACAAGCCCAGATGCCAGTGCCAACCAAGCCCTTCTTTCAAAGGTACAGAGCGTGTGTGTGCATGGAGCAGGGGAGGGATAAAATCCCCGACCCTGAGACAGCTGCGTTTGCTGGGTAGTTAAGAAAATATAAGCCATGAAAGAAAGGCTGAAGTGGGCCCAACTTGAACAGACAACAGGAAAAGCATCTTGAACACCCCTCTTCTGCCAGAGTACCTTCACTAGTGCGTTCTCTGGTTGATTCCAGGATTCTTCAAAAAAGATGTTGGAAAATAAGAGCAGATACAGCTGTCAATGAGGGGGAGCTTCTTGAGGAACAGAGCATTGCGAGACCTCTCTAACAATGCTGCCTCCAGTCTCCTTGGCAGCTCCCCTTTTAGGGTAGGCAGGACTTCCAACAGCGACAGAGGTAAACCCAGAATTTCCTAACACCCTTTCTGCAGTGGTTTGAGGGTTAGGCATGGGGAGCTCTCCAGTGCTCTCACCATTACACCAGCAGCAGAGCACAGAATTATTTTCCCATGATAGCATGAGTGAGGATGGCCATCATTTCCAAGGTGAGAAGCCATTTTTATTCCCAGACAGGTGTTTGGAAGCCAGCCCAATACACCTGAAGCTGTATGGCTCTGTATTTGAAAACAGCAGGCTTATGAGGTCAACCTGAAGCTCTGTCCCTGCCAAACTTGTTGACCAGCCAGCATGCCCAGGGGGCCACACAAAACTGCCTTGCAGGTCAAATCTGGGTCTGGGCAATGTTTGGCCACACGTGGTCTGCAGTGCAACACTGCAGGGTCTGCCAAACCTGAGACAGACACGGGTCCTCTACTCATCTGAAAGCTGGAGAGACCACTGCCCAGCTCATGGACCTTTGTGCTGCAAACTTTTTGAAAAGCCTTTAGTTGTTGCTGTCTGAGAGACGTCACAAGTCATGGGGCAGTCCAAAAAGCAAGGAAACCTTCCCTGCTCAAATGCAGGCACGTGAACTCTGACTACCACATGGAAAAGCAGGTCTGCTCCAGCTGCCGTGTAGCTAGCTGGGCAAAGCGCACTGTGTGGCTAGCATGACAGATCACACCAAGTGTGATTAATGGAGTCACAGCCCTTTCCTTAACACTGCAGAAAGCTCTTTCTCCCTCCCTTTCTCTCTCTCCTACAGACCCCCCTGCAGTGTGACAACAGCACCCACACCTTGCACATGGGGTGTCCACCCAGCCCATGCGCTTCCTTCCCCGCAGGTTGGGTTTCTTCTCCCCAGCAGGCAGGACCTGGCTCGCTCTTGCCTCTCCTTGGGCAGGTATTACTGCAGGCATGCCAGCCCAAGAAAGCAAGCCTCTTCTCCTGGGGCAAGCCCATCTCCTAGGCTACTGTAACTGGGAGGAAAGCTGGACACCGTTGCCACCACACAGATACTAGTTGGAGAACGGCAAGCCTCTAGGCAACCTAAGGCTCTCCAGTACCTTACCTAAGTCCGCTGGGATTGCAGGGTGGGGAGAAGCAGAAAGACGAAAAGGAAAAGGGAAGGAAGAGCCTTAACTCTAGCCCTAAAAATAAACACTGTAATGACGTTGCCATATTAGTATGAATTCTCCCTCTGCCTCCATGTGGTTGGCACTAAGGAGTCCATTTCTTGGTGTCCACTTCATTCCCGTGTGCCACATGTTGCAGCCCCTTGTCTGGCCCCTTCTTCGCTGTAGAAGGTCTAGCGTTAGCATCCCAGATGAGAGACTGGGGAGGTGCTCCAAGGCCGTGACCACAGCTGGGCAGCTGGAGAGCCGACCCTCCAACACGCCACAGAGGAGAAGCCATGGGAGATCTGGGGCTTTCCACCTGCTGCCCGCTCTGCACGCCTCAGAGGCAAGCTAGGTTGAGCAAGCACAGCTTGCACAGCACTTGGCGCAAGTTCATGACTACAGACGCATGAGGCAAACTTTGGCTGGCTTGCCCGAGGCAAGCTGTGTGCAGGTGTGGCTCAAAACCACCCATGGGGTGTGCCACTGGTCGGCAGTCCTCCTCCCAGGTCCCAGAGAGACAGGCGCCAGCAGCACCTGCCTGCGGACACAAATCAGTTCGGAGGTAGAGGAGCCTTCTTTGTGGGCTGGTCAAGATTATTTTTATGACCCAAATACAGTTCCCCGGGGCTTCAGGGAAACCTTGAGAAAACTGGAGCTTCAGCTGCAAGCGTTATCCAAAATCACCACACAAGAAGGTGGTCGACTCCTGGGATTTCAGCCTTGAGCTTGCACTGACCTGTGTTCTTCAGTACATTCTAGGCACCTTGCAATTTAGCTGTGACTCGTCTAGGTCACAGGTATCACTACCACAGACTTTGCTCCATGCTCCAAGCAGCTTTGGAAAGGTGTCTATTTCTCCCATTGTACCACAAAACCCTATATCCCTCCTGAAGCACATCCTTCTTCCTCTTCCTTACACCCTGGTCACAACCCAGACCACAACTTCTCCCCTCTCTTCTACCCTCACACTCCCAAAACATTACTGACACCCATGGAAGTCCAGCTGAGCCTGTCAGAGCCCAGGAGCAGTGGCATTCCTGCCTCCCCCTGTTCCTCCACAAGTTGCAGACACATCTGTTATTTCCATGCCCTGGGAACTTTCTTGATCTCTCCTCCCTTCCTCTGCTTGCAGTGGCTCTGCGAGACCTGCAGCACAACTGTGGGAGCCAAAAAGGAAGCTCCTCTCTGCAGAGGCTGGCTTCCTCCCTTGGATTTCAGGTGACAGCCCCATGCAGGATTTCAAAGGAAGCCCTGCTCACAGCAGCAGTTCCTGGGTTTAAGCAGGATTTACTCTCTGTTGTTGCGCATCTCTCACACCCATTGGGCTGGTTGATCTTTTGAAGCCTCCACACGCTCTTTCTATAGATCGGGACAGGATCGCAGTAGCCTTACAGATGAATGCTGCCTGCTTAGCCCAGTCCTACTCCATCTCTGGCCCCAAAAGCCAATGGGTAAGAATTGATTTGGCATTGCCCCACACAGAAGCAGGTCGCATTTTGATTGCCTTGTGTTTCGTGCCAGTTGTCATGGTGGAGTCAAGGCACTGTGACCAAGGCATGTCCAAAAACACCCCTGTGAGCATCATTTGTTTCTAGACCCTGCTCTTGGAGGTCTCTCAGGCAGCACTTACAGGGGTTTCACCTCACCCCTTGCTACCCCCCTTTGCTTTGGCGTCCCTGTGCAGGGCGTTGTGTTCTCATCCCCTGGCGTAAGGAGGCAGAGACAAGGGACGCATTTGTTTTATTACTCATGGGCTCCGCATGCCTTGGCTGAAGGGCTCCACGCCACTCGAGCGCAACTAAATAAACCCAGCCATTCAATAGCAGAAACCTGGTCCTTGCCCATAACCCCCTCCGGCGCAGAAGCCCGGGCACCACACCTCCCACCCCTCGCACTCACCCAGCCCCGGCTGGAGAGCATGTCTCTACAGGCAGAAGCGAGATCCTTGTCTGGGGCGCTGACGGAAGGAAGCCGGTGGAGTGGAACCACTGCCGGAGGTGCTGTGCCAGCACCGGTGTCGCTCCCGGTGCCGTGGGAAGCCTCCGACAAACCTGCCCACGCCCTGACCCGCTCTGATGCGCCAAGAGTTGAGGAGCCAGACAACAATAAACTTGCTTATTTTCTTTTTTTTTTCCCCCCAATAGGTTTTAGTGGAAAACTTATCCCCTAAGGGGCTTAAAAACAAGGTAGATGGCAAGAGCTTGGGACGTCTTCACAGTTACAGAGTTTTTAAGAGGATGCAATTAAGTATGTTATTGATGAATCGCTTGGACTCTGCTGTAAGAAGCCAAATGCTTTACAACTGTCAATACATCATTCACTTACTTATTTTAAAGCAAACACCTCCAGCGCGCACAAAACCACGCACCCCCCCTGCCCTGCTGGACTTTCCCCATTGCTCCACCTGCCTCAAAATACAATCGCCTCTGACAGAGAACAGGTTGTGTGCCAGGAGTCAACCACACTCAGAAAAGGAAGACCCAGCTAGTTATTTTGTGCTACGAGGGGAGAAAAAATAAAGCAAAAACAAAGCTCAGCATCAAGGAGGGGTCAGAGACTAATTAAGTTTCCTTTTGAGAGAGATTGCTATGAAATGAAGCCTGTGTGAACAGTGGAGTGGCTGGTAAATCATCATCAGGCATAATTACTTCGGAAATAGAGCTAGGAGGTAGGTTTTTTGTCACTCCCTCATTAGTTCAGCACAGCCAAAACAGGGTGGTTTTTTTCGCCTTTCCTATTTTCACAGGTGAGGGGGAATTACAGGATTCATCTTTCTCTGCAACATTTTTTTTTCTTTTTACACTCAGATATATTTGCAACAGATTTAATTTTCCCGTTCCCTCCTCCCCAGTCTTTAGGAGAAAAAATATGAAACAAATTAAAACAGCCATAGAGAAGATACAGCCTGAGGTAAGGAAACTGAAATACTTAATAATCTGCAGTTAACCTTATCCAGGTACCAGACTCCCATATAATAAACACAGCCCAGGGACTAAAATAAAAAACCATTAAACATAAAAGGTTCATTTGCTCCTAAAAGTCACATGCCAAAGCAAGGCACTCACCTCTCCCTTCTCGTGATGCTTCCCAGCAGAAATGACGACCCGCTTACAGAGCCCCTTTCTCCCACCTCTGCTGGGCTTTAAAAAGCCCAGGTTGCTTGAGAAAAGTGCTGTGTGATTGGTAGGGTGCCCATCACATGAGGACAACTTTTTTTCTAGCCAAACCTGTTCCCCAGTCCTCCATGGGACCGGCGGGTGTCTCTGTGATTCTTAGATCGTATTGGAATGCTGTTGTGATGAAAACACAAAGCTTTAAAGAATTTCTATTATTATACTCTCGAAAGGGTGGACGAATGACTCACTTGTATGAGATACTTGAACTTTAAAGAGGATGGGCAAGTTGGAAGGACATAAATGTAAATATTAGGATTGCTGGACTGCTGTTTGAGCGTGGGTATAAGAAGAATGTACTGACTAGAAGGAGAGAGTAAATGAATGTTAATGTTTTCATTTAATTATGTTGCATGGGGAAAGTCCAGTGGTTTGGGTTTGATCTACTTTCATTTTATTTAGCTTGGGATTTTTTTTGGAAGCAGAAGTGTAGGTGTTGGCTACTCTGGAAGACACTGTGGATAACATGAAAAGTGGGGAGACTTGGATTTCCTTGGGTCCTCTAGATTTTTAGCACATTCAGTCTTATTAAGACTGAGTACAGTTAAGCACAGACATATATATTTATTGGCCTGTGATGAACTGAGAAGGGCTGAGGCTGAGAAGCAGAGCAGAAAAGGAATGTCTCCCACCTTCCTCTCCCTCACCCATTCCAGTACAAGGCTGCCAAAAGTCATGATTCCCATTACTGGAGCCTTGAGCAAGTCTTTGGCAAAAGCGCAGGTGCTTGTGCTTGGTATTCTTATCTGCTGGTGCAAAACCCAGCCAAATAATTAATGGGCCTGAGAAGAGTGACGGGGGCTTCACATTTCTAGAGCCCTTCACAAGTCAAAAACAAACATCCAAAGAATATATAACTCCTCAGTACCCACCCTTGCAAATGTCTTGTGGAAAATTAGTGAGAACTACAATAGCTCTAACATTTTATGGATGTGCTTGGTAATTGAAGACAGCCGAAGAGAGATCCAGCTCTCCCATGAGATCCCCATGAGATTTAACCCTGAGGAAAGGACAGTGCTTTTGGCATTTCCAGCTCCATGAGGTACCACAGTGATAAGCAAAAGAAGATCCAGACATGGCAGCTGTTGTAGTAAAATTGATGTTAACTAGAAAAATGAAATATAAAGTGTAATTAAAGCAACGAAGGAAACCTGCTGCTGCTGGAGTTCTCTATACAGCCTCAAGCCTATTTAATTATTTACCTAATATTAAAATAGAGAAATAGTAACTGGGCATGATTTATCTGCAATTCAATTAAGGAACTAACCACTAGACAATGTACCTTTGTTGATAGGTAGGATATTCCTGTCAAGAGGGTAATGAACTGTAGGCCTGGTCAGCAAACCGAGAAAACCTCCTGGAACTGCCACAATTAGAGAAGAAGTAGGTAAAAGGTAATTTTGGCAGGGGGAGGTCCCGACCACTGACTCATTGATCATCTACCCAAATGATACCACCTACTCAAAAGAGAATAATGGAAGAAGACAGTCGTCTTCCTCACTGACCACCCATCCAAATGATACTGTCTACTCAAAACAGTACAATGGAAGAAGCCAGAGTCTGCTCACTGATTTACATAGGAAGTGAAGAAATGTTGACCAATCATTAAAGAGAATGACAATCAATATGCATTACTTGTTTGAAGATGTAATAATCAATGAATAAAAAAGAAGATTTTTGAAACTGAGGTGTGCTCACATTTTGGGATGAGCACCCCATTTCTGTGCATTAATGGCATAAACTTGGAAATACATCTACTCTGCATGTTACTGGCTTGCACACCGGGCAAAGAACCCAGATTTGGGACAACACAGCCAGCCTGATCTAGTAGACAGGGACAAGAAATTTGTCACTTGGGTGCTCCGGAGTAGGAATGCAGATTTTCCTAGACCTAAATAATTCTTACCTGCTTGCCCATTACTTGTGCTCCCTGCACACTGCTGGGCACTGAGAGCAGACAGTGGGTGGAAAAACAGCGCATCTCCTGAACGTCGGAGCACGGCACGAGCTCCGCTGCGGTAGCATGTTCCACCACATCGCACCTGGGAGGAGGGAAGATGCAGCAAACATGGAACTGCTGATTTGGAGAAAAAAGATGAGGAAAGAGGAGAGATGGGAGGGGAAGTTGGTAGTGAAGTCCATGGTCTTGCTAGTCACCGGTGCTGAGAGCGGCTGTTGGGAGAGAGCCCTGGTGCAGCTGGGCTCTTGCTGCTCCGTAACCTTGTCTGGGAAGCTGCAAAAGGGTCTTAGTGTGAGTCCTCGTTTGGGCTGGAAGGGTGGGTGAGGCTGGGGAGGGTTGGTGTTCAGTCCCGAGCCCCCATCACCATTTGGCTGCTAACAGGTTGTTGTTCAGCGGGCTAAGACTGTTTTTTGGTGATATCCATAGAGAAAATTTATATTGGGAAGGAGAGAGATTGGACGAGGGTTTTGTTTGCGCTTTTTTTGGTGTGTGTTGTTAAGGGCAGTCTATGAGTTCACATGAATCTGTGTGCAGAGCAGAGGGCCAGAGATATTGCCTGAGCAAGGGGGTGCAGTGGGGGTGACAAACCGTGTGGTACGGAAGCCCAGGTACCACCATGGGTACTTCCAGTGGGATACCTGCAGCTGCTTTATCCTCCCCTGTAGGTCTGTGTCTGCGCTCGCATACTTCAGAAGAGAATGTACCAACACCTCTACACAGCCAGAGCCGTACATTTGTGCAAGCTCTTGCACTTGTGAAAGCTACAGACCTGAGTGCGCACTCCACCCCTCCTCACAGAGCCAGGCATACACATACATGTGTATGTACACGTACAAATCCACACATGTGCTTTCCTCTCGTGTAGCCAGACATAGGTCCACATATGTGCGCACCTCTGTTGTGCGTGGGTTAAAGGCAAAGTGTTGGCTTGGGCGTGAAGACACATTGCAACGTGGGGTTTCATCCGGAGGCGCAGTCAGATGCTGGGGCCGCAGCCTGGCCCATTTTCAGACGGAGGTGGAAAATGAAATTTCTCAGGAGATCTATCACTTGACTATGGCAACGTGCTCCTATGGGTGACAGGGCAATGTGAGAACATGCCTGTCACTAAGTGTGCCGTGGCTTTTCAAAACTGGTATGGGAGGGATGCTGAAGGATGCCCAAATTGAGAATAAAGATGCTGAAAAGGGCTGATTAGATGCTGTAGGTAATTCCAATTGGCTGGCCGGGCTCCTAACCTCTGAGAATACTCTTTCACATTCCTGCATCCTTTGAACTTCCTTCCTTCATAGCATGGAAATAGTGATGTAAAACAGAGAGCACGAGAGGGAGGAATTAGGGAGGGACAAAGGGGGCGAGCACACAGGGAGGAAAAGGAGGTGATGGCCAAAGCAGCAGGGTCCCAGAAGTTATTTCTGTGACCGCCTCATGCCAACATCACGAAGTTACCGCTCCCAGCCATGAACAGGAGGCTCCTAACTGCACTTGTGGTGTTGCACATGATCAGGTCTCACGGTTAAGGGAGAGGGCTCAGGAAATGCCTCATTGCTGGCCGTGTGGCTGCAGTGTCCGCCGTGCCCGTCCACCCGGGCACAAGTTCAGCTTGGCGCACGCTGTCTGTTTGTCCCAGGGAGGGGGATTTTTTTGATGACCGTCCCCCCAGCGCACGGCGGCAGCTCACGGCAGCGCTGCTGGGGTCGAGGCTGAGCATCCCTGGCGCAGGGTGCTGCAAAGGCGCTGCCCATGAGCGGAGGGGCTGCCGCCTTCCCCGGCAGAGCCCCCCTCACTGGCTGGGTCAGCAACCTGCCCCTGAGGGCACCGCTGCCTGCGCCCCCATTCCTGCCACCCGGCTTTGCTCTTGCATTCCCGGGAGGGCTGCAAACAGCTGCATCCCCATCCGCAGTTCGACCTTCTTTCCCTTGGACAGATTTGGGTTTGAGGCTCATGCCTGCCACCCAAGCACTCCACGTGCTGTGGCCAAGAGCCAGCTCCTCTCCGGAGGAGAAGGGAATTCCTCAAGGCCACCTCCTCTCCCCTCTCAGTACATCCGCGCAGGGGGCGAAGATGCGGGCCCTGGGGGACGGACGTCTGCTGTGCCCCTCGGGTTTGCAGCTGGCCTGGCCTCACGCCAGCCTCGCCTCCTGCCTCCCCAGCCAGCTCGGGGCTTTTGCGACAGCTGCTTCCCCCTTTCTGCAACGTTTTTGCCCTTTTCTTGCCACTTTTATACCTCTCAACCTCAAGCAGGAGGAGTAACTGCAGGGTGCAGAGAATGCAGAAGTGAACACCACCTAGGGAGATCAGGGGAGAGCAACTCTCTCCCTGAAATTGTTTACCAAACCGTGCTGAGTGTGGGGAGACAAATGGCATACCGTTAGCAACAACCGTGGGCTAATTATAGTGGGTTAGGATAAACCACTGGGTCTCTGGGCTAGCCACTCCAGCGAAGCCTGCAAACATATAGACTGAAAAGCAGAACTGTACGTATATATTTAGTATAACGTGGTATGCAGTAAGGAACTTCTTTCTAAAACCTCAGATACCTTGGTGAAGAGCATTACAGAAAACCCAGATACAGGCATCTTTGTGACGCTGGTAATCCTGGTATTTTGCATTTGGCAGTGCATAATCCACCCATGAATATGGCATTACACTCTTCATTCCTAAGAAGAGTGCTATAAGGCACACTCTCAAGGACTGGGGTTTCTTAATATTTTGGGGAAGAAGAGGGATAAACCTTATTTTTCTAATTTTGTAGGGTAGTTTTATTCATGAGCTTATAACCAAGGCTGTATTTTGGTGGTGTTAAGACTTGCAATTTTGGGTGTTTGCATGAAGCCCAAGCTACTGGAATCATGTGATTGCATGAAAATCTGTGCTTTCAGCCTTTCAGAAGAGACCATTTCTTCTCCTGACAAGCGAGCAAACAGAAAGGACAAACAACTTGGAGGAATCTGCTCTGTTCGGGTGGGGAACTGCTCCCCAGGGAGTTTTGGGTTAGTGCTCATAGTGAAATGTGCACATGCGGGTAAAGGCAGTAACAAATTAAATCTCGGTACCCCACTGCTAACAATTAGAACAGCTGCTGTGGCTCCCTTCCTCAGTGGTCTCAACCCAAAAGCTTAGAGAAATAGTGGATGTTTATAAAGGCTAATCTCTGTTGGCTGCTAGTACTGTTAATAAAGAAGACCCTCAGGGTGCCTTCTTGTACACATTGAGAGAGATTTGGGCACTAAATCTCACCCTAAGGATGCCTCTTTTACTCTGCTGACTACGAAGGAAACTTATGGGAGAGCCTCATCGCAGGCCTGAGGCTAATTTCTGCAAAGGAAAACCCAGACCAAAATATCTGCGTCTTAAAGCTGCTGATCTTACCTAGGTCTTTCAGCAACCTACAGGTCACATTTTTGTACACACAGAGAGAAGCAGATAAAATAAGCACGGAGGAGCCTGGGGAAGCCCAGAGGTCAAGCCCTGCCCTGGATCCCCTCCCACCGGCAGGAGTTTCTTCTGGCAGGGAAGGGGAGTCAAGCCCTGCAAGAGTGGCGTTCCCTAGCCAACACCCTTTGTGGAGTAAAAGGGTCAGTAAATGGGACGAGGCTTCCTCTTGAATCTCATCTTCTGATGATGAGATGACTTCTTCGGCTCACTCTGAACAGGAGCCTCATCACAGGGAAGGATCATGGAGAAAACCTCACTGTGCCTGGGCAATGGATTGCCTCGGGTCTTGCAAAATTCATAGCAGGAGAAAAGACTTTTGAGAAGACTGAAAATTTCTGCTTGTGTATTAGACAGCTTCTTTAAAAGGCTGACAATATCCAAGGAAGGTCTGCTAGAAAATGTCTCCATATTGCTCTTGCTTGTGAATTCGAGGGCTTTCTGGCCTTTGAAAGACCATGTATGTCAGTGTCAATCTATCTGTTAGCATGTGGTCCCAGCTCCCAAATGGCCTTGGCACTGTGATGGTCCTTTGGGGCTGGTGGTTCGGTTGAGTTTCATCTAACAGACTGGGAACAAGCTGTTCTGTCTGGACCTAGCGACTGCACTGCCCTTGCTTATGGTTAAAAACCTCTCCTCCAAAATCCTCTGTGTCAGTCACAAGTCACCACATGGTAGAAAGAAGAGATCTTGTTTGAGAACCTTTACTGCCTGTTTGCAAGGAACCAAAGAAATTTGTTCAAATTAATTGTTCCAGACCATTATTGAAAGATGTTTGTGGATACCTCGTTCCTCCCAAATCCATCCTGCTTGCCTCCTCTGCATTAGCTGCTTCTGATCCGGGAGGCTGTGACCGGCTGACAGTGGAGCACTGCCATCTACATACCGTTGCCTGTCACTATCCGATTTCCAACAGTTGCTGTAAGCCAAGTGCTTCAAGCATTTGTCTGACATATCTCAGCGTCTCCACCTTGCCAGAGGGCTGGAGCACGAAGGAGAAAGAGGGAGGACAGTCACGTTAAAGCTGCATCACTAGAGTCTCGGCAGCAGGAGGAAAGGGGAATAGCAGAGGGGTGTTGGCTGATGTGGTGCTTAGGAGCACTGAGATGGAAATAAACAGCATGCATGCCTTGGGTGAATTTATAGTGCTCCTGGGGTGACAGCCTCTGCCTTGGCAAGGGTGTGGTTGATGTCTCACATTGACTCATTGCTTTGACAGAACTGTTGGCACTGTCCAATATTCTTCCTCTGAAACTCTCTTTTAAGGTTTCAGTAACTAACCAGAAACTTCCCTGAGAGACTCAGACCGTGTCGTGCGCCTGTGGTTTAACCCAGTCAATCCAGTACCCAGCTGAACCTGGTTTTTAGTGTCAGGTGGGCGATGGATGGAGCTGTGCTTTGGGCACTCCAGCCCTTTTAAATGGGCCATTTCTCCTCTTCTGGTAGCTACTTCACAGCTGGACATAAACTCTTGAGTTACATTTCCCTGCCTCTTAGTAGCCGTTAGTGAAGGCTCCGCCGGTCTGTGCTGCCCTCTCATGGGCACACACAGGCAAGGTTAAGTTTCACCCTTCTTTTTCTTCAAGACGCTTTTTAACCTACTACTCAAGGTCCGTTTTTCAACACATGATTTCTGAAATGCCAGGAAGGCTTATGAGCAACTTCTAAGAGGTCTATGAAAGGTAACTATGAAGTGTGTGTGTGTGTGTGTGTGTGTGTGTGTGTGTGTGTGTGTGTGAGACTCTGCAGCTTTGCTCTTCATTTGGAAACAGTGAGGCAACAGATAGGGCAAAAAGTAGGGAGCTGTTGCTCCCAATAACACGCTGAGCTTCTCCCATATGCATTCCTATCTGCCGCGTCAAACATACCAGCATCATGGCATCATACCATGGTCAAGGAGTCTCCCCAGACAGCTCTGCTGTGCTACCAAGGATTCAAATATCAGGGCCAAAAGCTGCGTTCTCCAACGGGCAGTACTTGCTTTCTGTACTGTGGGGTTTCAGCAAACTGGCAACACTGCCCTGCCCTGAATCTCCTTGCAAAGAGGCGGGATATTCTGCTAGACTCAAGGGGATGCTTAAACAATAGCGGGATGGAGCAGGCACCGCTTCGCTCTTCAAAAGGACTCCAGTGGCGCTCATGGTGTTTATGCCACTTTGAGTCACTGTCAAAAGTCTTTAGCTCTCTGACCACTTGGCTGCATTTAATATAGACTTCTCCCTAATGTCTACTCATGTGTCCAAATACCAAAAGGTCCTTGACGTGGGAACTGTTTTTCTTCAAGGGCTGGTATGACATGGATTTTTCCCATTAACAAACAATCGTGTTATTCCACATATCTTTATTCACCTCTGTTTCCTGTTTTATACTAGCAGATAAGCTGAGGGATGGGAAGGAGGAAGGACAGAGGTCACCTCTCGTTCTTACAAACTCCCTAACCCTAATATGGATCCTGCCTCCTAGCTCGTGAAAAGAATTTCGATGTGTTGGACCAGGTCATTCCAAATAAGACATTTACCTTAAAGGCTTGTAAGTTTATAATGAAGTTTTCATGGCCAGTGTAAATGGGGTGTCTCACTCCCTTAGCTACATTGCCTGCCTTCTTAGTTTGTGAACTGTACTAGATAGCTGTGCACCTTCATAATTCTGGCTCTGCATAGCCCCATGTTCCTTCAACTCTTGCCACTTTAATGAGTGACAATGAACAAGAGGCTAATTTTGGTCTCAAAATAAGGAACGACACAAAAAAAAAAGCGAGTCCATCTCATAGTTTGTTTCTTCCCTCTTATTATTTCACTGCAGTTTATGAAATGACAGCAGCGGTTTCTCCTATTTTCTGCACTGGAAGATAGAGAGTTTACCCCAGACTCCTGGATGAATGTGCCACGGGGATGGCCTTCCTAGCGCCTGAAAGCAGCAAGGTCTGTGACAAAGGAGGGTGAGCTCTTCCCACCTCTGAGAGGAGTTGCATGGGGAATTGAGATGATGGCCTTGAGGGAGAAAGGAAGAGCCATTCCATTCATTCATACTAGGCATTTCTATTACAGACCAACTACTGCAGTGTCTGCAGTCAGTTTTCAGTCTTGAATTATGTGTATAGAAATCTCTTGGGATTGCTTTGCCTAACTTCAGCTGTTCTGCAGGAACTTTTTAGCCCACCACCTTTCCCCAGGAGAAGATGGCAAGAGACTGTTCATCCGACCTGTGTCACCTCAACAACTCAAAGTTCCCCTTTTCATTTGTGTATGTTTGAAGCACGGCCATGAACTTTTGGTGACACTGATACATCCATGATGTCCATGAAAGCAGTCCCAAAAAAGGAATGCAGCCATGGACATCAATGCCTGACCTTAAGGCAACGTTTCTTCTTTTTCTTCTGCATTTCATCTGGCTGAAAGAATGGTCAAGAGTCCCTTGAATACAACCTGAAGGCATGTCAGACAGGGTTTGACCAATTTTCCTTTTCTAAGCAATACCCTTTCACAGCACTGCCACATTCTCCAGTCTTCAGCATTAGTTCTCGAGCTAAGCTCTTTGTCAGGCTTTACCCAGAGGTTAATTTCTTCCATTTCAGAAGTGCAAGCCGTGAATGCAAGCTGCTGCCTACTTTGAGTTTCACATGATCGTGAAACTTTGAAATCAATGGCATTAAACTAGTTTAAAATTGGTGTTATGTAGCAATGATTCATATCCAGTGAGTCACAATGAAATGTCTCATTCTATAAGCAGCTGGCCATTTGAAGAGCTATTCTGCTTGTGCCCTCCCCCTAACTAAGAAGCAGAGCAGAGTCTGTGTGAACTTTTCAAAGGATCTTTAACCAGCAGTTACAACATTTTTTTTGTCATTGGTTAGAGGCAGTACACAGGCAACTTTAGTATTGCTTGGGGCATCTGAGTCATTTTAAGTTCCATACAGGGATGGCAGAAAAAGAAACTTATGTTTTGACCCAAGACACCTTTTTCACGGTGAGTACACTTTCCTTCTGGTTGGCCCCTCTGCATCCTGCTTCTGGGGGATTACAAGGTTCACAACAGAAACAATCTGACCACCATAAGATCATGCTGTTTGGCAGCTGAAGTGGATGTCATGATTCTGTGCCAGTCCGTGGATCAACAAGAAAATCTCATCTGTGAAAATACTATGCTTTCTTGGTGCCCAGCTCAAACTACGGAGCAAACACCCTTGGAAACTAAAAACTACCTCCAGCCTCCCCACCTACCACTCCATGACCTATCCCTATCCATTAGAAGCACACAGCACTACACAGGTGTGGGTAAAAAAAACCAAAATACCCTTTTAAAAAGAATGCACTTCAGTGCACAGACATCTCCCTCGTGGAGAGGAGAAAGAACAAACAACAGATGTTAGTCACGTTGCTTAGCACACTACTGGAGGGCATTCAAATATACTGTGACTGGTGTGCTATAAGGACTTATATGGAATAGTTTCGGTTACACACAATGAACTGTTAATTCCTTGAGAGCATCCAAGGCAAGAAATTTAATGACAGTTTAATATCATGTTGATAAATGTCCACTTATGAAGAAGGAACATGGATCCAATGGTTTGGGAAAGAAATTATGGAAAAGGGACAGTCACTCTGGAATTAAGACTACAGTAAATGTTTCCATTTTAAATTTAACTTTTCTCCTTCTTTTCATTGCAGAAAGGCCTTCATACACACAAACAGCAGTGGTGCACTAGCGCCTTAATGTGAGGTAAAATTTTTTTAGAGCTAAGGTGTATTTTCCAGCAAAACTCTGAAGCAAACAAAAAAGGATAGTTGTGTGGCACTAGCTTAAACACAGTAACCTGCACGCTTTTTGGAGGATGCTTTTTTGTTTTGATAAAACTAAGTTCCTAGACTTTTTTCCTTGAAAAAAATGCCGTTCAAAATACAGTCCAATCATCCGAAAGGCTTGAGGAGAAGGAAGTGAAATTTCTCCTCAGCTCATGAGGAGTTCCCCAAGATTTCTGGTCAAAGCCCTTGCTCAGAGCTGATCAACTTCCCCCTAATTCTGTGAAAGCTGAAGTGGCGTCCTTGGCCTACTGCCCTCCCCAGTCTCTTGCCATCTACACATGCCAACTTCAGGCCCACAAAGCTGTCCTGAGTACAGCCTCATTCATTTCTATACAACTGCTGATCCTCAAAGGAGAGGGACCTTGGTCCTGAGAAACAGAAGAGACAGCTGCTCACTCTTACATCCACTGGGGAGGACTTCTTGCTACCATACAGCAACCTTGTTAGCATGACATAAGGTGGCCAGGCCACCAAAGGAAAATTTTGGCCCTGAGATTGCTGAGGAACGCTGGGTAGGGCCTCACTTGCAAAACTTCTGTCATCTGTAAGAAGACGACTTTCCAGTTCACTTCAACTTATCTGAAAGAGGAATTAAGAATCTTTCCTTGCATAACTCCCTTAATGCTGACATGAAGTTGAGGACATACACCTATAGTCTGACAACGTATTACAAGTGAAAAGCTTTTCGTAAGTAAAAGAACAACAAAATATAATACATGAATGATAGAAGCAGGAAATTCCCTTCTAAGGCTGTACCCTAATCCTGTTCTCCAGCAGAACTCAAAGACGTGCCAACTTCTCCATCTCTTGGGAAAACAGGCTGACAAGCGACGATAGAGATGAAAAGGCTTTAGCCACTACCTTCATCTTCCATGCATTTCCTGTTTCACAGAGGTGCACTAGCACTTCTCTTACATTCATAGGGCACCTATGCACAGGGCTGCTTATAAATTTTTGATCAAAAATATATCAGGTTGAAAACCAAGCAGTCTTTCTGTTTCATTAAGTGTCCAGTTTTTCCAGTTGCTGAAGATGAGTAGGGCTTTCAAAAGTATCTTGCTGCTTCAGTGGAACCTAGATGCCAAAGTCTACATCAAAACTCTTATAAAACTCATGAAGATTTTATCTGAATCTTGAGCCATCCTTAGGCTCACAATAACCTTGAAAATCTTCCTGCCCTATGAATGACTGGGAACACATGAGTTAACTGATCTTTTCTGAAAACCTTAGATAGAAAGGCAACTCTTCTCAGACGCAGAATTTGTATGCCAAATACTTGCCTCTTTTATTCCCAAACTTTTTGGGCCCAAGTTCTGCTGTGGAGTATCACACAACCTAATCAACAGACTTTTAGCTGAAAATAGATAGATGGAAGATAAGTTTCTATGGTACTCTCTTCATAGCCATAGAGACAGTCATTTGGGAATACACTACTATCTATCATGAAATTAGAGCACTTGCCTAAAAAAGAGAAAAGTCTGTTGTCACAAAAAACTTTCTGGCATCCTCTGCACATACACATTAAATGAAGCCAAAGCAACAGTATGCTCTGTTGCACATTTTCAATAATCTTCAGGCAAGAGACGAGAAAAAGAAAGACAAAGTTTCTTTACAGGGTGGAAAAAGACACTTGGATAGTATGAAAACAAAGATTTTAAGGGTTTTGAGAATCAAAAGCAGTTCAAATGACGTGTTTGCAAAGTGTACCTTGACTGAATTTCTGCGGCTACCAGTGCTTGGTTTCGGTTTGTTTAGTTTTATTCACCTCCCACATTCCTGAGTGACAATGTCTTCTGAAGCCAGAGGGTGGATGCAACTGTTGCTTTACTGTTCTGCTTATCAAAATATACACTGTACGTGCAATGATACAAGCAGGGCAATCCCAAAAAGCAGAGTGATCAGAACTCAACAGGGATGGTTAAGGGTGAGACAGCTGCAACCAGTGTGTGGAAGAGGCAGAGAGAGGGCTTCTTGCATCAGAGGAGCCCTGGGGGCAGCAGGAAAGTCACAGACCCAGCCTCTCAAAGTATTAGGTGGGCATTGGTGCTACTTCATGGCTGGAGACAGTAAGCCACCGACGCAGCATGAAAAACGAGAGGACTGTGGGTCGTCCAGGGCTGCTTTTTAATTCTGCTTGGTTTTGTGCTTGCATTGGCTGAGCCGTGAGGTTTCTCTGCATGAAAAAGCAGCATCTAGGGGTGGCCTAAGTGTGGGATTTCTGCATTTTATGCACAAACTGCATAGGAGTTCAGCAGACCTGCCTCTTCAAGGTGTACCATATGTACATGCAGGCCCATGCACACTTTTAGATTTGAGTTTGTGCATCCAAACCAATAGCTGGTTGCAGGATTTAATCCCAAGGGTCAGCGCAAGCATACAGAACAGAAAAATCAGGAAACAGGACATACAAGCAGACCAGTTCCAAGTTACTGCCAATGACTACAAAAGCATGGTGCTGTGAAGGAAGGCCTCATGCAATGCCAAGTAGCAAGGTCAGTAGGGGCTAAAAGGAGCGTACATGACCTCTTCCAGAAACTCCTCTGCATCTTTGTTCTCCAATATTCCCTCCATTTCTGCCTGCCTGGCATTTATCATGGACTGCACCTAGAGAAAAGGAAAAGTGTCATTTGGGAGCCTGCTTCCTTACCACTGGTGCCCAGAACTGGCCTTGCCATTCCTCTGCAGGCTCTGCATTCAGTACAGCATGAACCCAGCATCAAATCACAAAGGTGGTGCTTCCACTGATTGACTAGAGGGCAGCGAAGGAAAAGACTCTCTTTCTCTGCCTGCTCTCTTTCCTCTAACTTCCTCCTTTCCCCAAGGAGCTCCCCTCACTTCTTCTAACTCACTCCCAAACTATCGCCTCACTCCACCGACTCCGAGTTTCCTGTGTTGTAATGCCCCACAGGATCAGCAGAGACAGCTCTCCTGAGTAGGGGTGTGTGGGCAGGAAAAGTGTTCCCTGCCAGTGTGGGATAGAGGGAGCTGGAGAAGGGTCACAGGGACACAGAGGGGCCCTATCTCTGTCCCTAAGCTTCCCTTACCTCTCAGATAATGGCCCTCCAGGGCGTATCGACCCCATTGTCCCCTGACACCTGTCTCTTCCACACACACACACCCTCCCACACTTCTCCCCCCTTTCCTATTAGAACACATGTCATTTCTTGCACCCTTGGCACTCTGCTCCTGCCCCATGCTTCTCCTCCTTGCAAGGGAGCAGACATACAGTCAGAGAAATAGTCATGAGTTGCCCATATTCCTGGTGTGCTCAGCAAAGCTGGCTTTCTACTGTGGCCCTAACAGACAGTCCCTGCAGAGCCCCAGCAAGACACCATACCTGCAGCAATATGAACTGCAAGGGATCATCAGGCTTGTGGTACACCAGTTTTTCTGTGATGTCCTGAGACAGACAGAAGGAAAGAAGTATTGATCCGTGGGCAGATCCATGGCTGCACTTTCCTCTCCAACACTAACTGCATTTTAAAAAGCAGGCATCTCTTTCAATCCCCAAAGATGATTAAGGGTCCTTTTCTATTGCTTTTCTTAAGTTTATGCTTAAGAAAGCATAAGAGAAGGAGGGATCCAGGGAAAGGATAATTTAGTCCAAGCTAACTTTAGGCCCAGCTTCTCAAGCAAGCCTCTGGAGGGAGAAGGGCAAAAGAAATTTCACCTGAAATATCTGCAGAATATTGTGTTTCTCCATGTACTTAACGGAGACTTCAAAGGGGTCTTCGTACACCATTGGCTGCTCCAATATTTCACATGTAGTCTCTGTTGGCTTGACTACAGTTGCTGATGACCGAGCCCCAGGTGCTCCACCACCAGCCTGTGCGGAGTCAGACACGCACGTCTTGACTTTGAAACCTGGCTGTTCACCCACAGGTGATCCCATCTTATCCAAGTTTTCCCTGGACGTGAGAAATTCAACGACAGGTAACTGGTCCTCAGACACTGGCAATTCCACTACAGATGGCTGGTCTGCAGATGCTGATGTTTTAACCCCGGATAAGTCATCCGGTGATGCTGGGGATTCAACTATAGGTGTCTGGTCCTCAGACAGTTCATCAGCTGGTGGTATGCTAGATTCCTCTACTTCAGATTCTGAATGACCATTGGGCTCTTGCTAAAATATTTAACAAATAAAGAACAAAAGATGTTTTAAACATGTAGCCCCCCCTCCCCGCCCCTGACCAGACACACCACATTACTGCATCCTTCTGTAAATATGTTGCAGCCCGTCTTAGAGCAAGGCTTTAATTTCTGTGACTGGTCCCACCCAAATCCCCTGCCTATGAGCCCAGGAACTCCGTCTGAGTGCAGGCCCAAGCCTTCAGACCTGCTCTGAGTGNATAGGGGCGAGCCCCGGGGGTGGGGGTGCGTGGGGGAAGAGGTCTCTGGTCCCGGGGCCGCCGCCGCCCGCCCTCACCAGCCCCGGGCTCTCCATGGCANGGGTGGAGTCCAGGAGGGTTTGGTATGTCTCCAGAGTCGGAGACTCCACCACCTCTCTGGGCAGCCTGTTCCAGTGCTCTGCCACCCTCCAAGTAAGGAAGTTTCTCTTCATGTTGAGATGGAACTTCCTATATTTGAGTTTATACCCATTGCCCCTTGTCCTGTCACTGGGCACCACTGAAAAAAGACGGGCCCCCTCCTCCCAGCACCCTCCTTTTAAGTATTTGTAGACATTGATCAGATCCCCCCTCAGTCTTCTCTTCTCCAGACTAAAAAGATTCAACTCCCTCAGCCTTTCCTCATAAGGAACATGTGCCCGATCCCCGCTTACTGACTGCGTTTTCTTAGGGGGACTCTAAGTGCACATTGTGCGGTCCCTGGGGCCAAGGGGGCAGGAGCCACGTCAGCTGCTCACTAGTTTGGGGGTTCCCGGTTGCAGCTGGGGGGAGGCTGGAGTGGGGACGCGACCATCACCCTGCCCTGTAACTGGGAAGTGGGGTGCTATGCCTGGGGTCCAGGGAGCGCTGGTGGGGGGNGCAGGGTGGCGCTTGGCCTCTCGCCGCCGCCGGCCTCTTGCGCCGCTCGCCGCAGGCGGAAGAGGAGGTGGAAGACGCCGGAGCCGTTGCCGTGGAAACCGCCCCCCCCTCCGCCTCGCCTCGGTCACGTGGGCAGCGAGTGCCGCGCAGCCATCATGGATGAGGGCGGAAGCGCCGGGCAGGGGGTGAGCGGGGTGCGAGGGCCTGAGGCGGTGCCCGGTCCCGGTCCTGCCCTCCTCGTCTGCATTATTCTTTCCTCCCCGGCAGCAGCAGGAGAGGTGTCCCGGCGCGTGTCAGCAGCCAGCCCGCCCTCCGTGTAGCGGGGGTCCTCGGGCTGCCTTGTGGCCTGGTGGAAGCGAGGGGTCCCGTGGCAGAGGGGAAAGGCCCTGGGGGGTCGGCCTGTAGCCCGGCCTGCCACCGGGCTTTTGTTTCGCCGGGAGCTGAGTCACTTCCTTCTGAATTCTGGTGTCCTTTCCGCCTTACCGCACGCTTATAAAGGATGCAAGAAATCCCAGGAGTAGCCATTTGCTGTTGTTGGCCCTGTTCTTAAGTACCACGGTATCCGTGGAGGGTCAGATGGCAAAGGACATGCCATCAGATAGCTTGTAAGGAGGAGCAGGGAAGCAAGAGGTGGGGTAGTAGAGCGCTGAGAAAAATATTTACATGCGTATTGGTGCGAGAGGTGCTTTCTCCTCAGTGTTACACAGATCCTGACGGTGTGCTGCGTGATGAACTTCGTCGGAAAAAGCAAATAAACAGATTGCCAGTTTCCCCCAAAGAGAAGATGAAAGGAATAAAGATAAAAGCTGTGCTGGGTTACCACAGTAACCAGTTTCTGAAATACTCTGGTTCGTGCTCCAGTGTGAGGAGAGCTGGGATTGAAACATGAGTGGCTGAAACTACCATGGGGGTTGATGGGGGGGTGAGAGGGAGGGAGATGCAGGACTTCAAAACCCGTGCTGAACAGATGTCACTTCCATTCAGAGTGACTCAGCTTGTGTGTGTTTTTCCGGTTACGCTGTTGATCTTTCAAGAGAAACGGCTTCCCCGTTGCTCCAGTACTAGGTTCATGACACTGTTGTCCATATCTTCAGCCATGCTGACCACTCAAGTCCTCCTGCAATGCAGCACTGCTGTTTGTGCTCATGGGATGCCAGGTCATTACTCCTCTGAAGCTATCTTGCCTCTCCTGCTTTTCCATGCGACTGCAATGGTTCTGGACAACATGGGACTGCTGGCTTTTTGAGTGTGGGGTTTTTTTGGTCTGCGTTCATTTGCAAATATCTTGAAAGATGCTGGGTAAAATCTGTAAAAATGTTGAAGGGTCTTAGACGATCGGGTGGACTCTCAGGGAGATTTCAGGATCTGACTGCTTCAACCTCCACTGATTATCCTGTCCTCACATGATGGGAGAGGGTACAGTATACTGCCTGGTGCTCAGGATTGTTAGTCTTCAATTTGTGGAGCCTGACATATTTCCTCTAGAAGCCGTGTACCAACGGAGCAGGCTTAAGATTTAGGCAGAATATTCACTGGTTTCTCTTGTACACCCCTTACTCTGTTCTGCAATGATCACTGCACGCTTAAACTCACATTTGCAACCCTTGTAGCTGTGAAGAAGTTTTTGCTTCATGAGGCTTTGCTGCCAGTCAGCCTGGAAATTAGGACAGCAATGTCCAGAAGCAGTTGAGGTGTGAGTTAGTAGATCATCCCTGCCCTGCAGCTAGGCATTTCTGCAGAGCTGTAATGCTCACAGAGCTAGTTTATTGAGGGTCTGAAAGGAAAGCTGTAAACTGTTACATCCCTGTCATACTTCAGGGGGGCAGTGTTTGCTCTAGTAACTGCAGTTACAGTTTTACCCGAAGTAGGCATCTGCTTTCAGTTGTATGTGTATGGGTAGTTGTGTGCTGAGCCATCCCAGTGCTGTTTTCTGCACAACATGACTCCCTGCAGAACTTCTCCCATGGGTTTCTCTTCTCCATCCTTTACTGGACGGGACTAAGCAGTTCTCAGCTGCCTGCTGACTTCAAATAGCATCCTGCTGTGGGTAAATCTAAAGCCCCATGTCTTCCTTTCATCTGTGTCTCATTGGTAAACAGCAGATCTCTCCATTTCCAACCCCACTGCCTACTGCAGGGATCTGGCTCCTGGGGCTAGAAAGCTAGGATTTTGTACAAGGAAGTAAGATGAATGACTCCATTAAATAAACATCACTGCTCTGTTTATTCTTTCAAAAGAACAGATTACAAAAAGCAGAAGATGCATTTTAAATGCATTAAAAATTCTGGGCGAAATAATGCCTTAAATACAATGCTCATGTAACATAAATCACATAGCTTTTTTCCTATCCAGGCACATGGAAAGCAAAACCGTATTATTATATCATTATTTATATGGCACCATATGCTAAGTCTGGAACTTAAAGACTTTGAAATAAATAAGAAAACACCAGCTGCAGATCAGCAATACGCTCCTTTATTGGGAGTCACTGTGTAACTGTGGCTATCATTCCTGCTGTTAAGTTAAAACTTAAATAAATTGTCAGAGAAATAAGATAGCCATTAGAGATTCAGTGTCTGTCTCCTGGGGACACTTTTTCTAACAGCTGTAACAAAGATCTGCTGCTGGTTTTGTCCTATCTGTGTAGTAACTCATTGCATTTGTCCCTGCAGTATCACAGTTGTTTAGTAGAGATGGTTGAGCTGTTCACTATAAATAATGTTGGTTAACAATGCGGCCCCTTTTGGGTTAATAAATTACACTCAAACCACTCCTGAGCCTCTTTGATTGGTTTCTTGCAAGTCTGCAGTGAAGAGTTGGAACAAATCACTTTCCACAGTCTGTTCACTTTGAATATTTCTTCTTATTTTATTGAGCTGTAAATATTTATATATAATAGCCAAATCCTGAAAATGCCCGTCTTAAACTCCTGTCACCTCATCCGGTACTTGAAAATCATAATGAGATGCCTGAGATGAAACACATCGGAAAATTAAACATCATTGCTTAAAGGGGCAGAGAGCCCCAGTCAGCACCAGGCTGGGGAATTCATCCCCCTCCGTGGCGCTGGAGCTGCTGTCAGGGGTCGGCCGGGCTTTCTCCCAGGCTGAGGCTGCTGGCTGGAGCGGCCAGCTCACCTGCCACACTGGTACGGCAGCCCAGCCGATTCCTGAGGATGCGGCCTCCCGCTTCCCTGCACGCTGGGGCTCCGAGACTCACTGATTTTGCACAGTTGCGGCTGGATGTAGTTAAGGCCTTCCGGAGGTCCGGAGAGCAAAGAGCAGCTCTGTGGCATGGAGCAACGACCGAAAAAAAAAGCAGGCTGCGAGGAAGAGGCTGTGTTCCTTGGGGAGAGGCATCTCTGCTCATCCACGTGCTGACCCGTGACGTGGGGTGGGCAGCCTCCGCATGTTTGGTTCCTCACCTGTATGGTGGGGGTGACTGCTTGGCCCTCCATCCAGCGGGTTTTGGAGAAAGTAACTGCGTTACAGGCTGGGAGGAGAGCGAGTGTGAGTGCAGCAGAGCGAGGTGGAGAAAGCCGGCTCCAAGGTGGAGAGGCAGGCTGGGGGCTGTGGACTGGCACCCAAGACTGCTCCTACACCAGCAGCCTTTGGATGCGGGCCCGATTCCGACTCCGAGGATGAGGAGGAGACCGCACCTGGGTCTCTGCTTGTGTCCGGGCGGCTCTGAATGTTTGCGAGCAGAGGCCAAAGCCAGAGCGCGCTGGCAAATCCAGCTCTTCCCGCAGTACGGCCTCTCGCTAGGGCTCTGCCCGCGTTTCCCGGCAGAGAGCAGCAGAGCCCCGTAGCTGCTCGCAGGGGCTGCGAGTGCATCCTCCCAAGACCTTCTTGCAGTGCTGGGCTCCGCAAAAGGCAGCAGTAAACCTTCGCTGAGCTCGCGGGCACATGTCAGACCTGTCGAGAGCGTCGGTGTGGGCAAGCAGAAAACACATGCTCGCAATCCTGAAGATTCAGCGCTGTCCTGAAAACCAAGGTGTTTGCGGAAATCGGCAAGACCTTTCTTGAGGGGTTACTCTCAGATTGTACTTGTGCTCGGTGCCAAAAGGAGTGCATCAAGTATGGCTTCAGAAAGTGGGGAGATACCTGTAGCAGGTTAAGCAAACCTCTTTCGCGGATAACTGGCATGGTAACCCCTTGAGGTATCCTTAAGCCCTGTCTTTGGCTATGCAGGAAAGAAACATGTTATTAGCTTATGTGTTCGGAAATATTTGCTTCGGGAACCTTTTTAGGCTACTTTAGATTTAACCCTTTCTGTTAAAGTCTCAGCTGTCTTTCTTGTTCCCTGATTTTGTAATGTTATCACAAATGTTACTCCTGATAAAGATGAATGAGAAGTGTGAGATCCTGCTTCCTTGCCAAGGTCTAATTTAGACAATATTCCCCAGAAAAGCAAGGCTTTTCCCCCTTTTTGGAAACTTACCTGCTGTCCCCTGGGAGTTTAAATAAGCCAAATGTGGGATTATACTGGAAGCTCCTCAGAGATATTAACTGGGGCAGCTTCTGTCATTCCTTAATTGTCCCATTCTAATTCCTGCAACTATTATGATTTTATACATTGCCTTGGGAAATAATCACAGGCCTTCTGGGAGGCCCAGTCCTTACGAGAGAGAAGGCTTCAGATTGGTCTTACCCTCACATGGCATGAGAGGGAGGGGATGCTGTGTTCTGACTGAAGTCCACAGTGAAGCTCCATCACGTCCTCTCCACATCGGCTGTGAAATCCTTGAAGGAAGGAAGAGCCCAGGTGTGATGTTCACCTGAGGTGGTGGTGGGTACGGAGGATGCTGGGGATGAGGAGAGCAGCTGGGTAGTGGGAAGGCACAGGTTTGCCTCTTCATCCACCCTGCAAATGCTGCCTTATTGCTGTGCTCCCATCTGCGGTGAACCCGTCTTTCGCCATGGGACAGAGAGGCAGGCATGGCACGGGACAGGTTTTTGGAAGGCAGTTGTGTCATGTAATGACAACAAGACCCCAGATAACCCTGTCAGTAGGTCCCTCTTGAAGAGGCTGTAATCCATAGATGGTTGTGAGTGACTTTCTGCGTTCCTCAAAGCCTTGCGCCCAGAGTGCCCGCTCTGTCCTTGCTTCCCCACACCCCCTCACTTGGCCTGTATGCCAAGCTAATTTAAAATGTGATGCAAACTACCTCAGCCCTGGGGTCACTGAGCTGGTCTCCACAGCCTCCTGCCACTCAGCCAATGTAGGATCTGTCCTTCTTTATTGATGCAAATGATGCTTCGCCTCTGAATCGTAGCTATACATGGGAAAGGTGCAATTAGCTGCTGCAAGGAGCCGAGCTCGTCTGCCTTGCCTTGTTTAACAGAGGCTTTAATTAAAGACCCCCTGATGCTAGAAAGCCACATTAATTATTCATCTGAAAACATTTACATAGAGTCCCCCGTTTCCCTTCTTCAATAAATTATCAACTTCACGTCTCCATAATTCATCGAAATGACTAAAAATACATTGTCTCAGCCTCCATCACCTCCCTCCTCACTCTGACTTTGTCTGTTCCAACTGTGATGGGTTCAGTATCTTAATGTGAAGGTCTCCTACTGCTCCTAAGTAAAGAGAGGGGATGGAGGAAAAGAGGGAGAGGGAAAGATTTGTTCCTGCATGGGAGTCATGCAGATAGCAGCAATTTTTCTCTTTTTCTTTCCCACAAAACTGGCGTGATCCTGAGGTTTGAAGAAGCTTGTCGGCGATTTCTAATGAGGAAAAAATCCACTGAGAGGAGAAGAAAACACATTTCCAGGGGCAAAAAAGGCCTAGCAATTTCTGTGCTCAGCTGCAGATATCCTGTGTGACCCAGAGCCCAGCAGTTGTCTCCCTGGATCACCTCCATGCCCCACCTGTAGATGAGGCCAACAGTTCCCTGTCTGCCTGGTAGAGGGGTGCTGCTTTAGTAATTTTAAGCTGTTCCAATATAGCTGTTTTAAAGAGGAGAGAAGCAGACAAGCTTAGGCAGAGGGAGTTCTACAGCAATTCACAACAAAGATGCCACTGCAGGCACAACTGAGGGAAAATTCGCTGCATATAGTCTTCTCCAACATATTCTACTTTGTGATAAAGTGAACTGTCACAGGAGAGAGGAGAAAAACCAGTCCTCTGAGGGCTTGTTTATGTGAGGGCTTCAGACAAATTAGTGTGAGGTGTGAGTTAATGCACAAAAGTCAAAGTGCATTAAACCTCTGTGTGGGTGCACTAATACAGAAGGAAAATGGCCTCAATTCACTATGGTGACAATTAAACAAATGCAAAGCAAGGTCACTTTATCGCTGAGCATCCATGCAGGGCTTAACATGCTTTGATTCATGTGCATTCATTTCACATTTTTGGTTAATTTACCTTAACTTTCATGAATGTCCTAACCTGCAAGGGCTTGGACAAGTGTGTGTCCCACCTGACTCGGAATAACTACTGTTCTCTGCAGTAGCAGGAGCGGTCTGGTGCCTACAGAAGTCAGACTCGATGTGATTTCCTGGGCGCAGAGGGAACTAGTGGCTAGGAACGGGTGATCTTCTAAGATGGTAGGTGGAAGGGGGCAGGATGGAGACTGGCAAGTTTCTTGGGATGTGATCCAAAAAGCATTAGAGAATGAACCAGGAAAAGACAGCACCGAGTCCAGAGGAATTTGTCCACTGACCTTTAAAGACTGAAGAACTTAAAGAACCCTAAAAGGGTTCAGTCTTTTCAGAAGGAAATAAAGAGGTTTCTGTGTTTGGACCTGAGCATATACAGGGTCTGGGTCTAAGACTAAAAATGCGGTTGAACTGATTACAGAGAGAGTGATACACTTATCTAAAGCATTACTCTGTTAACGTCTGTCTCTTTCTTCCCTTCCCTTGCCCTTGTGGCAGTTTTAGATGGACTGTCTTGGCTCAGTAGCGAATAACACAGTGACAAAACCCTCATCCAGGCGTCAGCATGTGCCTAAATCTTGGGCACTGCTCTCTTGCAGCTGAGAGACCAGAAACTCTTCCCACATCCAATTCCTGGAAGATAATCCACTGAGGTCTTTTTAAATATGAAGATGCTAGCTCTTATTCAAGCTTTTTCTCACGAGTCGCTGGAGACTGGGATGGCATAGGAGGGAAGTACAGCCATATTCTGCCCTTCACCGCAGATGTGTTGCTGAAAGGTGTGATGGTTAACAAGTTAAGAAAGAACAACACAGTATTCCCTGAAGAATTAACGTAATGGTGAGGAATGTGTGTGTGGACATATGTAGTACACAAATTTAAGTACACTGGAGCAGTGTCTGTGGCACAGAGGACAGAGAGGGAGAAATAGTATTGTCAGCTGGAGGAGATGCTGACTTCTGGATATGGGACACTGTTTTGAAGATCTCAACTGCTTCACCATGAATGGCATGGAGTAGTACACTCTAGTTTTTTAGTGCCAACCCAACTCTTGAATTAGGAGTAGATTTTAGCTTGGTGTGCTGTTAACTCTGGGAATAACCTGTTCCCACTGACCTTTTCTTTGGAGACTGGAGGTACCATTTCCTAGGGTCTGCTGGAAAAGAACACCAAGAGGTCATTCTGCTACTCGGGATGTCTCTAGAGGATGCTAGGTAGCACTGAACTCAGAGCTTTCTAGCATTCAAATGCAGTCAGATACTTAGGATTACATTTACTAAGATATAAATACCGTCTATTGCTTACCAATTAAATTATAGTTCAGACTATGTTATTAAGGGATCTGAATTAACATTCTTCCGGGTGTGAGAAAAACATCTTTGCAGGCGTTAGGAAAAAGCTCCCATCCTTCTCTTCCATCTAAGCAAATTGGATTAAAATTTTCCGCAGTGAAGTTTTTAGCACTTCATAATGTCTATGGAGACCCTTTAAAAATTATCCAGGCTGTGGCTTCCATCCAGATGTACATAAGTATCAATCTTGAGATACCTCATGCACAGTCCAGTGTTTACTGTTAAATTTGTATTGGCCTTAACATGCTTTGAAGTAATAATCGGTGCTGTGTCTCCTGGGGGGATAGGACAAGATGTAATTGGCTTAAACAGAAGGAAGATCTGGTTAAACATTAAGAAGCCTTTACTAATGGTACAGTAATAAAGCACAGGAATAAATGGCTGGGAACCTTCTGCCGGTAGACAAGATTGGGTGAACACACTGAAATGATCTTGTCTTCTCCCAGAAGAAAGGCAGAGATCGTTCTTTGCAGTTTCTTTCAACTTTAATTTCTATGCTTCTGAATATGCCCACAAGGTTTTCTTGCCAAAAGTGGCAATTGCAGCATTTTCATTGCCACTGCATTGTCATTGAAAATGCTACCCCATCAGTGCTCCAAAGGAGGAACAGGCTGAAATAACGGAATGCCAATGAGAGCATCCTTTCTTTCCAAGCTGGCAGGAACAAGCCATTTTGGAAGGTGATGCACATCTCCCATAACCCATGCTCCAGCTTCCTTGGTTGAGCCAAATTGTCTTCCCGGCTTGTCAAAGGGGAGAAGTGTTACCACTGTAATTAGAAACATTAAAGCAATCAAAATGAGCATACAAGCATAATTAAGGCGCTATTGCTTTATGTCCCCTGCAGGCATTCTTTTAGAATAAATGACTTTTTGGTTTAATTTAAGCCTCTTCCAAAACATCACGAAAACAAAGGGGGAAAAGAATTTCTAGCCATATATTTGCCAGTAAAACTACTTAGTTTTCAGTCTCATAACCTAGTTTACAGCGCTAAAACTTCCCCACACTGACAAAATCTAGAGAGTATTGCTGAATAAAGAGTGTAGCTTTAAAAGAATAAGTTGGATATGGAAAACAAGAATCAGATAGGAGCAAGAGAGAGTTCCCTGGCTCTGGATCAAGCCCTTCATAAAAAAGGAATATCAGCTTTGCTGTGCTAGTGTTGGACATGATGTTATGGAAGTGCCTTTTTTCCCTGTGAAGGAAAAGTACACAGAATAATTAACAAAGCTGGAAGAGTGTTTTCCAACCTGGGGGGGCTGGAAAAAGAGAAGATGAAGATCAGGAACATCTAGTGAGTATTGGGGAGCTGCAACTCTCCTGCCCCTCTGTGAGACTGGAGTGGGGTTGTGCTGTGGAAGAGCTTGAACTCCACTTGCAGAGCTCGCTGGGTTAAGCCTTGGAGAAGCAGATGTTCAGCTCTGACTTTCTGAGGCTGAGGTATCTGCAGAAAATAGCCACAGCCTGTCTGTCTTGGGAAAGATGGGCTCAGCACTGTGTGTGCGTTTATGCATTGGGCGGTGTGGGTGGTGACAAAGAAGCACACTTGCCACCCAGTAGAAAAGCACTGTTTTTTGTCTCCTCATTCTGCCAGAGGAATACTTTAACTTGTGAGCCTCGGAGTTGTGATGGCCAACTAAGCTCAAGAAAAGATGCTGAGGGTTTCCTATAGGTCAAGGCAGGTTTGCCATACAGTAGGTTGGCAAAGAGAGGGTAAGTGCATTCACACACCAATCGTGTTTGTGTCTTCTGACTTGGCTGCCTTCGGTTCGCAGGAAGGTTGAATGACTGGAGGAATGGCAGATGGACTTTATTTGAGGTTGATGTTAACCTCCCCACTAGTGGGAGGTCATGGTGTCTGCTGAGTATTCCTAGAGGTCTGGGAAGATGACTCAAGTTTGACCATCTCTGCAAGGATTTGAAGCTATGATATATTCTCAGAAATGTCTTCCTCATGGCCAGTCTTCCTTGGTTTTTTGAACTGAGGGTCTTTGATTTATGCTCTGATGAGATCCCACACAAATACTCATTGTGACTGGTATAGGCAAGAAGCGGAGAGAGCCAGCTAATGGTGATGCAGATGGGAGGACATGGCCACTTCCTTTGAGGACCTGCCTTTCTAGCAGGGTTGACAAGGTCTCCTGTTAGCAATGTAGGGTCAGTGGTCCAGTCATGGGTGAGACTTGACTGTTTGTCCATGAGCCAGAGGAGTAACAGCTCCACAGTTGGCATCTCCCATCGCTGGGGCCCTGACTCGGCTGCTGTGAACTGCAGACTAAACTCGTCACAGGTGTTCCTTCACTCAAACAACACAGGAAGCAACAGGTACTGCTGGGTACTGCTGCAGCGTCCTGGTCCTAGTACTGCCCTCACAGCTGGAAAGTGCCATCCATCAAGATCTGAAGATATGTACCATCTCTCAGGATCTGAGTGTACGCGTGCTGGACAGGTGAGAAGAGGTGGGCAGCCTAAGCCATGAAGGTAGATGACAGACACTGACTCTGAGTTTTCACTGTAGTTCTTCATGCTCAAAACGAGTCATGGTAAGAGTCAATGGGCGTACCCTTCCCCTCCAAAACTGACTCAGCAAGAGGTTCGGGGATGCAAGGGTAATTTTTTGCCTCAGATGTAAGCACGCACATGAAGGTGAGAACTGTGGTGATCACAAGTGCCTTTCCTCTGCCTAGCTCTGTCTAGGATCTGCAGCCTTGGAGTGACTGGAGCGAGCAGCTCCCTTATCCCAAAGCCTTGCCATGTTAGTGAGGCTGCTGCTCCCTCCCTCCAGTTGCCTTGCTTTGGACACTGCTGCCATTCCTGTCCAGGGAAGGACGCACAGGAGAACACTTATGCTGGGGTTGCACCCACAGTACTTTTGCAGAGGGGCGCAAACACCACTCCTCTACCTCACTTCTGGTTTTGTCCCCTGCCCCCACTGAGTGTTGCCACAGCTGATGTGCCATCTGTACAGAGCAGACTGATGTCTCTTCCCCTCACCCCACACCCTCTGCGGAGGCAAGGGGCTGGCTGAGTGGCTGCGACAGACGTGCAAAAGGACAAGGTGAACGTCACAGGCAGCACCAAGAAAATCCATCCGAAACCCTGCTCCATATGGGGAAGCACAGTTCCAGCTGTTCGGCCTTTGGAGTAAGCTGGCTCTGAAGCTGCTGCTACCCCGGCTTTAATGCTAGGCAAGCACAGACCCATCAGAGCTGGTGAATAGGGGGAAAGCAGCAGGGGTAGCAGCATCACGCTGGTACAAGGAACCTCGTGATGCTATTGCTCCCCATGATTATGCTGTTAACAGCCAAGCAGGGTGGAGTTTAATGAGCAAAGGTAGATGAGAAAAGGAAAACAACTGAGACAAATGATGTTTAAATGTGATGGCTCATTAAACAAAAGCTGTCTACTATGTTTCTTTCCTTGGTAGCAACAAAAGGGACAATGGCCATAAGTAAAAGGCAACCTACTGACAACAGGAAGGATTTATAGAAAGTAACACACTTAATTTAGCAGCTCCAGCACCAATGAGCAGAGATATTTTGCATCAAGTAACTCAAGTGAAGAGTTTTGCAATGTTTTTGCATGAGGCAGAGAGCTCTTTTCAGCCCAAATCCTAGGAGATTCTCGCTGCTTGAGTACTGAGGACCAGTCCTGCTTTCCCGCACATCCAAACTCCTGCTGCCTCCAGCAGATGCTTTAGAATGCAGAAGTGCGTGCAGCATGGGCCATGGGTCTCATACTAATGCATCTACCATCCTGTCTGGCCTGGGCCACCAATGCTTGCTTGTGGGGCTTTGATCCTGAACAAATCCTGCAGTTTTTACAGACCTTAGGCCTTAACAGACTTTAAGAAGTTATCCTAATCAATCCCCCTCCAAAAGGCGGGGACAGCTACACTGGTGTTCTTCCTGCCAGCTGTCTAACCTGTGCTGAGAGCATCAGAGCCGTAGAAGCTCTACATCCCCCAAACTGAGCAATTATTCCAGTGTTTCATTGTCATTATCCACCTTGTCATTATATTGTCCTATGCAGTGAGGATATGGAGTACAGATTATTTCCTCCCTCTTTGTCAAAGCGTTAGTATCGATTTTGTAGTAGACTGCCTTTCAGCTTTCCAACAACACGCGAGAAAAGATCTCCATAATGTTCATCTGTCTTACAAGGCAAATGGCTGATCTGCATTTGTATAAATCATGAAGCAGGGTGTGATCTTCTGCCTGAAAAAAAAAAAAGGCGCAATCTATCATATTGAAGTTTCTATTGTGTTATTTATGAGAATACTAAAGGCAATAGCCTTCAGGCATAAAATATCTGAACCCCTAGGAGCTTCCACAAGTACACTCCTGAGCTGAGAACATGGGCCTGCAATCCAGCAAGAGTGGAGAATGGGACCCTGGACTTCTTTGCCAAATCAGAATTTGTCAGGAATGAGAAAGACTTGAGTATATGATTACTTCCCATGTTAGGACATCTTGGGTCGCAAGAGAATAATATCTTTACTGCTCTTTTCTTGTTTTCTGCAAGTGCAACCTAGCCTTGTCAGAAATTACATTGTCCAAGGCTGGAAAATTTAGCCACTTGGATGCTGTAGAAAATACGCTGCTAGCTCTCTCCATAAGAAAAAATTCTTAGGAGCAGATGCAGAGATATCAAATTTAAACACCCTGTTCTTTGGCCTTTTGGCAGGTCAGGCACCAAGGAACTAACCCAGATTCTAGGATTCCCACTGAAATGGTGATGCACAACAGCGGTGGTACAGGCCCTTTTGTTGGCTGTGTAATGCATGTTGACTGTGCTGACATCATAAACCACAGTAAGACAAATAACTTTATTCTAACTGCTGCAACAGAAGGTCTTCTGTCTCCCAAACATCACTTGATCTAGGGGGGATTGAACTGACTTGAAAGCAGCTTTCATCCCCACCCTTTCTGTTCCAAGTGAGGAGCTTGCACCACTGGAACTGCCTGTTCACAAAGCTCGTGGGAAGACAGCCAGCAAAATACAGCATCCATACGGAAAGCTTTCTGGTTAAGAGATGGCAACTTTGTGGACAGGAGAAATGCTCCTGAGACAATTTATCTACAGTGGGAAGTTTAAACATCTAGTTCTCACTTCTGCACTGCTGTGCCTCCTGTTCAGTGGATGTCAAAATGTTTCAGCTGAGCAACATCTCATTTTGTGCATACAAATCAATGGTCTGATTGATTGCCCTCAGACTGATTTTTGTTCAGAATTGCTGAAGCCCCATTACCTCGATGACATGAGCCAGAGAAATTAAAGTCTCACTGATTATGATGTTATAAAGCAACCTGAGTCTGCAAAAGGATAACCTACGTATTTGTAGTTGCAATTGACACTTTGACGGCAGATACCTAACATTAGTCAAAGCAACCTACAAGAAAAAGAGGACACAACGGTAAGGCAAGGCCAGCTGGACATGCAGTGACTGAAGCATGTTTCACCTTGGCCTCTGGCAGTAAGTGAATTTCCAAAACTTCTTAGTGGCAGTAGAATTTAGCTCTTATTCCATTGCTTAAGTGTGGGTGTGTGGAAGGCTGTGATGTTGCAGTCAGCAGAGATCCGGTCAATGCAGGCGGTGCAGTTTGCAGGGCCATGCTGCTCTTGCTGAAGTAGTAGACACAGTTGGTTGTCTGAATGGGTCTCCAAACTCTGCAGCCTGCACTGACTCATTTTTTGTTGGCTGTAAGCAGACGTTTGACCCCTTGTTCACATGTTGGTGCCTGCAGTCCAGACACCTACATCTCATGATGGCTGAGTGCACACAGTTTAACTCTCTTCTGAGCTGCAAACCTTACCTTGGTGTGCGCCCACCTTGTCAGTAAATAACTTGTCAATCAATAGCAAGCTCCTGTAAAAAGTGGATAATCTCCGATTCCCTTGGAGTATCAGTCCTTCCACTTCATTTCACACCACGAGTATCTGGAAACTGAGTCCTGAGCTGGAATTTCTTCTGAATGGTGTGTTTACAAAACATTCAGTCCCACAAGTCAAGAATATGTAAATATGTATTTCTCTCAAACCTTCCACCCACCTTGCCTATCTTATAAATGGTGACTTCTCCTGGTTTTGCTCTAATGGATTTCCTAGAGCTGGCTTAATTCTTCCCAGGTGGCGTCTCTCCAGTTTCACATCTACTGATGGCCACATTTTCTTCCTGTATCTATTGAAAGCAGTAACCACTGTATCTGTTCCAAAATACCTCTCCATGGACAGACCCAGGGGGCTTCTGATGACAAACAACAATTTGATGCTTGCTCACATTACGCTGACATGTAAACCCACCAAGGATGACCAGAAAAAATGGGACCCGACTATCTTCATAAATTTCCTCGAGTGCCTGGTGGGAGGCAGAACATGCTCTTGCCAACGACCTCTGAGACTGCAGTATAAAAATAACCTAAAGCATTTAAAAAGCAACAAGAGGGGAAGGATGCATTTTATGTCAATTCAGTCAAAAAGTCCTCAGAATTAGTTGCCTGAAGTGTTTGGGAAAGCTGACAGAGTATAATAGCACAGAGACTATTTTCTTGCTTCTCAGCAAAGACAGCATTAATCGTCTGGGCTTAATATAGCCTTCCACATGCCAACTGGGTGCAAAATTATGGCTGGTATTAGAAAACCACTTACTATGTGGACAGGCTTAAAGTGCAATAAGCTGTGGGATGTGGATGCAGATGGAGTATGCCTAAGGACATACGGTGACCTTGAGAATTGTATGCCGTGTCTCTGGAGACATAGTGCCTCTTCATTATGGACTCTGACAGAGATGGAGCTCTTCATCAGTGGTGGGGCAAGGAAGGACTTGGATTTGGAGTCAGACTCGAATTTTGTGATCCAGGTATATCTAGAGATGTCTGAGCACAAGAGATTTACTGGAATCAGTTGTATACAGCATTATAATATCTGTATGCATAGACCGATATACATCAGGATTGTGCCAGGGACAGAATCCATAGCTCTGGGTGTTTTCAAGAATGTCATGTATAGAAAAAAACACAGACCTATAAGAATCCTCCATCCTCTTCTATACCCAGCTTGGTTCGGTCGGTGTACCTTCTGCCAAATAGCTACCCTTATTTTGATAGGGAGCAGATATACGGCTAGGTATCTCATCTGAGATTTTGTCTTAGCACCTGAAGAATGCAGAGCATGACAAATAAGGTCAAACCCTTTAACACCCTGTATTGTAACATCTGTACACCACAGCTTAGAGATTGTTGTTGTAGCATTACTACCATGTAAAGTGAGCTCAATCGTTCAATGCTTATGTAATGCCCTTTTTTTGTGTACAAGAATTGTGTCTCAATCCTGTTTTTCTCCCAGTAGATTTTCTCCAAAGTTATTAACAAACAGTTTTGACTAATAAGCAACAGGTTTTGCAGTGAATTCTTTGTCGTTCTGTCTGTAGTTGGCCTCCTTGGTCATGCAGGAATCTCTCTCTCTGATCTCTGATGAGAGGATTAATTTTAAGAGCATGATAATAAATGTACTGTTGGTGAAGTCTTTTGGACCAATGTAAATCTTTGCTAAAATTAGAAGACATTCAGCCCAGCATTTCCGTGGTTATCCAGATACTGACATACAACGACATCACACAGAATGAATCAAGCAGAAGGCTGATTCGTGGATCAGGACTTCTGATAATCAACCAACACTAGTATTTAGGTAATTATGTCTGTACAGGATGTTATGACATGTCTATCCTACATGTATTGCCAGTTAGAGAGACAGCTGCTTCTTATTACTAAAATATACCTTTCCTGCCTTAAAACATTATGACAATTGTGAGAATTTCTCTTATTACTGAGCCACATGCCACCTTGGTGAAAGTGACAGGGCTGAATTAATGCTGAATTGGAAGCACAGAGGAGTCTACCCATGGCTCCTCATCCGACTGCTGGAAGGTTTGGCAGCAGGGCTGGAATTGAGAGAAGTGATTAAAAAGAAGACAAGGAAGTGAGAACATCCCAGGCATTTCTAACGGTCATCTTCTTGTGTTAGTGACCAAATACTGGGAGACCACTGAGTGCCCATTTTCCTGTTTCTACCAGTGTTTCTGCAGGTGCCTCTGCACTGAGTGCCACCAAGACCTGCTAAGCTGAGGGGCTGAGCCAAGTCTGCCCTTCTAGCTGGGAAGGGGGCCCTGGGGAAATGGCTGGATACTGTGCCACCATGTGGCTATTGCAGCTATCAGGAGATATGAGCATCCCTTACTGCTGCACACGCTCTTGTGCAAACCCCTCTCCTGGCCACAGCAAGGAAGGGGAAAGGTGACTTCACAAAAACAGCTGCTACACACTTAATGGCTTGTGTTGTCATCACCCACTGTGTTGGTTCTTAGTTATATTGGGGATCTACTATTTTCCCCAGCCTGACACTTTGGGGCATAGCTGTGGTCTTCAGCCCCTGGCCACCATTTGGACTGTGAATGGAGCATCAGCCTTGTCTCCGAAGCACAGACATGCATGGATCTCTGTCCCTCTCACTGCAAATCTTTCAACAAACTCTGTCCCGTGTTCAGATTTGGGGACAAGTGGCCTTAATTGCCTGATAGACCTATAATGCATGCCTTGCAAAAACTACTGGACTCTATCTGAAGGACTAAATAGCAAGGTACACGGTGCTTGCTGTCAGGTTGGAGTGTCGTAGCCATGATGGTGTTGATCGGAACTCTGCCTGCTCAAGCCTGCTCACTGTGCTCCTTCCACTGGAAGATTCCTCACCCTTCCTGTTTCCTTCTCCCTTTTCCCTTCCCCATGCCAGGAAAGGCTCCTTGGCTTTTAGGTGGGGGCAGATCACGGCAGATGTGCGTTCTCCTTTGAGACTTGCCCACTGTTTGGGTTAATTAATCCTGACACGTTGCAGTTGCTGTTACGGAAGAAATGTCAAGAAAAATTAGACTGGCTGGTAGCATGAAAACCAGGGAAGCCAGGACTGTGTGGTGCCTCACTTTCCTAAAGAAGTTCAATTTCCTCTCCTGACAGGGGTGGCAGGGAACTGGACCGATATGAGCAGAAGAGGCTGACCTGTGTCAGTCACTCTTGGTACAGTCCCCTTGCACCGAGACCCACCAAGGGGACAGCGAGGAACTGTGCCGCAAACAAGACCAGCAGGAGATCTAGCCAGCAGCAGCTGGTTTGGCTGGGCTTTCGTGAGAGCCGGGACAGCCCTAGGACTCAGCTTGGCCTAGGGTCATGGTCCCTTGAAATGTAAGGCTTATTTGAGCTCCTCAGGGAAGACAGAAGCACTGCTTCTTTATCTGCTTTTATTCTATCTATGAGCACCTTCTGCTGCTGTTTCTCACCACTGCTTTCACCTTTATATCCATTGACTTGAATGATTTCATACACCGATCAATTTTGCTGGATTTATTGGCAGCTTTCATGCTTTTTTTCTTAAAGCAAACAACCTTCATATTTTGATGTTCCATCAGACCATCACATTTGAGCTCTTTCCTTTCTGCAGTGATTTGATTTTAAAAAAATGAGAAGCTGGTGTAATAATACACAGTGCAGCTGCACAACGCGGATGCATTGTAATATGTATTTGACCCTATATGAACATCTTCTCTGTGCTCTCCTGTGGGACATGTAGCTTGTAAGTCTGCAGATGCCACAAGCCGGGAATAGATTGCACTTATGGAGAACTGGCTTTGACACTGAAATATTGCCCAAAGTTCAGGAGCATATTTTGTGCTGTGCGTCTTGGGGATGCAAGCAAGTAAAATTTCACTCTGCTTGATGCGTTGGCAAAAAAGTCTCTGTTCTACCACAGACAGGCACCTACTTGCTGAAGGGATGTTACTCATATTTAAATATTAAGAACAAGGCCTTGCCATGGCATGGTATCTCTGGCTTGCCACGCTCAGAAGTAAGTTTGGCTTCTAGTAGTGCAGAAGGAATATATTTCTCCCATTTTGACCCCACAGGCTGCATGTCCTCTTGCAGGCATTGGAGGTCTTGCTTCTGCTGCCTGCACTGGGCTTGGAGCAGGAGTGCTTCTCAGGGATGCCTCCAGGGACTGGACCATGAGCTGCATTGCACCAAGAAGCAGAGGAGAGACCAGGCACTTGGAGAGGAGTGTAGAGAGGAGGAAAAAGGAGGATGGTTTTGCGAGGGCCATGCCACTCCACGGCATCTGCAGCAAAGGTGCTGGCTTTGGTAGCCATGATGGCAGTAGCAGCTCTGCCCTCTCAGGCCTCTTTCACTGCACCAGCGTGCTCCAGGCCCTGGGGCTGCGCAGGGGGTTGGTCTAGGCACAGGGTTACCCTGGGCAGGAGGTTATAGGAGGCAGCAAGACAGTCGTGGTCCCTTGCCCGTGGTACCTATGTGTGCAGAGGAAAGCTGAGCTGTCACTGGCTGGTGATGACCCCTCTAATCTGCAGCAAGCAGTGCATCCTGGTTTCTCTGTGTCAGCCAAAGGCTCAGCTCACCCCTCTGAGAGCAGTCCCATGGTCTTGTGCATTGTGTCCCTCATCCCTGTCCCACTCCATCTTCCTCAAAAGATCACAGCATTGCTTTTTCTCCCTCTGTTGTGGTCAGGACAAAAAGAGATGCTCTGTTCTGCTGTAGAAGACCCGGTTTGTGGGGACAAGTTCTCCTCTCTCACTTCGGGCTTGGTCTGAACATTACTGCACACATCCAAGGTGTAAGAGGGCAAAGGGAATGGAATACGGGGGCTATGAGAAACATGGCTTAGATACCCTGATCCTACATCCATTCATTTCCCCCTTCAGTCTACTCTCTTCCAGAGGTTCTGGTCTGCAAGGTTAAATGTAATCAGGCTGCACAAAACACTTGCTGTCTGTGGTCACAGGAGGTCTGCCTGTCCTCTAGGTGATGAGTTGCCAATTCATTTGTAGAAGGAGACTTTGACCTGGTAAGCATCACTGCTCCCTGGATTCTAGCATCCGTTTCCTTGCTGGAGAGCTGTGAGCATGCAGAGCAGCCTCATAACCCTGTATGAAGGAGGGTGTGTGTTTGTTCATGATGCAGGCAGTGGGATTATTGTCCCATACTTTACACCCCTTGGTCTAGCCTACTTGGCCCAAGAACCAGGTGCTGCACCTGATGGAAGCCATCCTCCTTCCCTTCACTGCTGTTGGGTTGGGCACAGCAGGTCACTGCCGCAAGTGGTATGGGCTGCATTGGCATCCAGACAGGTTTTGGTCTGGGGGTGGTGCCAGTTACCTTTACCCCAGGCCTCCATAGCTGAGCAGAGGTAGCGGTAGTGGCGGAAAAGACGGCTTCCCCAGGTTTCTGGTGCTGCTGCCTAGTTGGTAGTTGCCAGCCCTGACCAATCTGCTGGGGAAGCTGTGCAAGTTTCATTCCCTTGTCCAAGCTGTGCAAAATCCTCAAGCTTAATTCACGTCAACCATTTTGATGGGTTCAACTAATCAGTTTGTTTTTTCAATGGCTTGGATTTGGGAAGGCTCCTGTGAACGGGTCTCCCAGCAGTGCTGTGCGGGCCCTCCATCCTTGCAAGGGCAGCCAGAGCAAGCTGTGGTACCTCTGCTCTTCTACCAGCATGGCCAAATCTGAGAGAAGGCACCTCTCCATCACCTGAGACCTTTCTCATTCACAGCCCTGCCCTGGGTTAGTTAAAGCAGCGCAATCTCCTCCCTGAGCTCTCTCATGTCAGTATAAAAGTGGCTTACATCTGCTTTTTAATTCATAATTTCCTTACAGACTTAACTTGGATCATCATAAGCTGTTTCCAATCCTACGGAGTGCAAGCGAAGGCTGGGGGCCTTCAACTAAATGCATGTAACACCAGCACAGTTTTATGGGTGGGCAAGCTCTGAGCAACGTGACTGAAGGCATGTGAATATTCACAGCCATTAAAGTCAAAATAAATACGGTGCGGGTGGCCTAATAGATTCAAACAGTGAATGCTGTAGCAGGAACTGCTGTCAGTGTCCATGAGCAAAGAAATACAAAGTTCATCCAAAGAAAAAAGAAGTATATTCACTCTGCATTATTCACCCAAGCACAGCTTCTCCTCAGGGAGACCAAGCTGGTAATGCCTGGAATGGGGGAAGGTAAAGCAAAATGTGCAACAAAAATGGCAATAGCATTTTTTCATGTTTCATCTATTAGTGCTAAATTATTAAATGTGTTTGCTCAGGGTGGGAGGACATGGGGCTCTCAGGCAGGAACAGCAACACACAGAGATACCCCTAAGATTTTCCACGTTGGCTCTGAAAGATGCTCCAAGGATGGGGTTTTGCTGTTGTACCACGGGAATTCCTCAAAGAATGAAGAGACCCGCCGCCCCTGCCTCCACCATTCACTGTGGGACTGCAAAGTAGTAGGAACAGAAGGACTAGCACCTAGCTGGGTTGGGAGGGAAGACCTGCTGATGGTTCTTCTGTCCTTATACCTATGCTCTTGAATAAACCTCTGCAAGTTAGCTATCATTAGTGTCTCAACAAATTACAATAAAGTTTGGGGACCAGCTCCTCTGGGTGCTTCAGTAAACCTGAACTTTATTAGACATCTTCCAGAAAGTCAGCAGAGTCTTTGCACATTTGCTTCAATGTTATTAATTTACAAGGGTTACTCAATTAGGAGAGTCCACTAACTTGTAAAACTTTACTTATTTACACTGTTTCTTGGAGAGGGATTTTCTCGAAGCGTGATGATGATAAGCTTAGGCATTACAAATCCTCTTGCTGCTTTTGTCAACAGCCAGCCTGAGAGCATTAATCAGAGGCACACGCTTCCCGGCCGTGGCTTCGCTCCAGTTCCCTGCTGCTGGGCACGGCCCTGCGAGGCACCGGCTTCCCCCCAAGCCTGGAGTAGCTCTGCACACCGGCACTAGCCTTTCCCAGTGCTGGAAAACCCATTTGGAAGGCAGCAGCAAATCGGGTTGTTCCTCTCCACCCTCTTTTTAGGCAACAGGAAAGGCAAAGCTGTCTCTGCCTCAAAAGCAAAGCACTCTCCCTAAAATGTGCATTTCCGCTCAAGGCAATTTTCCTGCAGCATGCAGGTCTCTGCTGCATGAAGATTCAGCAGGGCAAGATGCAGGGCTGCAAAGCATGCTGTGAAACACTTTCCAACCAAATGAAAAACTGCAGTTTAAACTACTGCTGCAGAGAAGGGAAATGGAGTACATGGTGAGGAGGACTGGGAGTGTTGTGACCTCCGAGCTCTCAAGACTGTCTTGATCACCTTGAGGGGTGTCCCAAATGCTCCTTGTTTGTCTAGGAGCCTCCAAGTGATTTCAGTTCAAGCCAGTTTTGCAGCTCTGTGTTATTCACACAGCAAATGTGGTAGGTAAATGCTGCTGATCTGCTACTCCTGGGAGGTGCTGGTACACATTAACGGTATGAGGAACTTGGCACAATTTCTGCCCTGCCCCAGCCCGGGGTGTTATTTATCTCTGTGTCACTGCTGCAAGTGAGATTTAACAAAGAAGAGTTTCTCATTCCTGCTAGTTACTGAGATTTTGCCCTGGGCACTTAGTGAGTCCTCATCTCCCTGGTGTGCAGACACTGTTGGTGCATGAAGCGTGAAGTTTGAACCCACCCGGCAGACTGGGACAAGTCCTTCCTCCATGACGGATTCGCTGAGGTGGTACTGGGAAGGTGAACCCATCTGTTATCTGGTTTGAACAAGAAAGCCGCCGTCTCGGGCAGTGGGAGATAAGGGTAACAACCTCCAGCTGCCAGAACGGGCAGATATTAGAGACACGGAGGGTTTGACACAGGTTGTGTAGAAGTGAATTATTGCTCCTTTTGACCCTTTGTCCAGAGTCTGCCTATCCGGCTACTCGGACTTCTTTATGTCTTATTCAGAGCATTATTGTGTGTATTGACATTTGCTGCCTTTGAAAGCTGCAGGGAGAGGATAACCCACTGCCTTCTTACGTGGAAAATGCCAATAATGAAATTGGATGCAGCAGGCTCTCCCTTCACTAAGAGCTCAATGGTTTTACGAATGTGTCGTGAGCATGTTGGTAGCCTTTGCTGCCTTGAACGGGTTTGCTTCTTGAAGCAAATTGATTTCCCCTCAGAGTCAACATGAAAGCAAAGTTCTCCAGCCCTGACTGTTCTACAGGTGCCTGTGCAAGATCTAATATATGTGTTAATGCACATGCAAGGAAGTTGCTAGGAAACTTGTAAGAGCTAAATGAGGAAATGCTGTTAATAGAGGCAAGCAACAGGGCCCCAAAAGTCTTCCTTTGCAGTCTTGCTGGTGATCATTATTATATGAAGAGGGCCAACTGTAAAGTTGGGTTGGGTCATCCCCTGGTGTCAGTGGGCCTGCTTAAATAGCAGCAAAAAACGGCTTGGTTTGGCTCTTTTGGTGTGGTTTTGATGTTGCTCCATCCCAGGTAAGTGTCATTGCACCATCTGCTTCTGGAAAGGGTAGCTAAGTGTTTTCTCTCTGGATTAATTGGTGGGGACTCTGCTCTGCCTCATTTCACTGTACCTATCTGTCACTCACTGGTGACCAGTCTGAACCAGTTGCAGACTTGTCTGAGCACCAAGCTGTGACAGTGCTTTCCCAGTCAGCCTGAAAATGTTTTGTGGTGTCTAGAGCACCGAGGGAGATGGCTTTTTGCCACTCCCTTTGTTTCCGGTGGGCCTCTTAGAATTTAATTCAGCTCAAAGGTGATCTTGAGTGGGAGATTTTCCTCCCCTCTTTGTGGTGTAAGAGGCCTATAGAGCCCAAGAGATGCAAAGTTAGCAGGGACCGGCTAATATCTTACATTTGGAAGAGGCTAAAAAACCTTTTGTCTCAGGTTGCCTGTGGGTACGCTTAATACATGATCTTCCCAGCTTAACTCCTCTTGCCTTCTCCACCATACAGGGCATGTTATTTCTTCAGAAGTGTTGCTCTTCCTGCCATTACCGACCCTAAGAAGCAACCCCTTTTGCTTCTTGCAAAGGGTGAGGGGGTGCTGAGCTTGCCTGCTTTTGTAGAAACATTAAATTGTGTATGTTATGTATTTTCCAACTGCTGTAAAAGTTAGGGCTGGCAATCGTGGCTTGCACACAGCTGAAGCTGTCACATTCTGCTACTTTCACTTCTTTTCTAAATTCCTCAGTACCTAATAATTCCCTTCATAACATTACTAGTTGCATTTTAATTATTTAGGATTTTTTTAGAAACAGCTAGGAAAAAACCCCTAAAACAACCAAACAAATTAACTAAACTCCAGCAGAAGAGGTTTTCTTGGGTTTAACAATTTATTCTCTCAGCTAAGAGTGACCTGCAGGTTCCTGCTGTCAGCTGGAGAGGGAAGGTCGTTGCTGTGGTGTGATGTGTGGATGACAGCAAGTGGCATGCCAGAGAAACTTTTTCAGAATGAGTTGGGGATGGAGTTGTTCCTCATGTGTCGTCAAGTATAACTCATTTATGTGGCTCATCCTGAAGGAGCCCTGACAACTTTTTAACCCATTGCATGCTAACTGCTATCGCAAGAGACCCTCTGTAATAGTGACCTTAAAATGTTTATTGGAAAAATTCTGTCCTCCTTGGCTCCCTAGTGTTCAGATCCAGAGTTTTATTTTTTTAATAAGGCTTTGCATACCTAAAATATTGTCTGATTTTTTTTCCCCCCATCTCTTAGTTGATCTAATAAAAATTAAATCCTTTCCCTACAAACTTTGTCTCAGCTACAGCCTAAAGCCTTCACAACTACAACAATGGTACTACTGTGAACAAAGTTGCCTCCATTTCAATGAATCCAACTGTGCAGAATTCAAAGGGAATTAGCTGTGCAACCATTTAAAAATGACTCAAATGCATTTCTATGCACAAAAAGTCATAGCATTACAATTTTGAGTCTTTTCAGGACATATGTCCCCTTTGTGCAGCTGGGAATTGCCCTTCACTAATAGCATGAAGCTCCCATTTCTATCCCTTCACAACCATCAGGCATTAAAGATGAGAGGGTTTTTGTTGTACAGGGTTTTTATGCCTAGAAAAGCATCACTCGCCTGAGGCTGAATCTGAATCTTGTCTGTCCTGAGCAGGGATAGTTTGGGGAGAAATGCCTTTGAAACTGATGAGTTATTTCTAACACTAGAGTACATCTCAGATGGATTAATGGGTAGAGTACAGCTGAGCTGGTGAAAGGTACATGATTTATTCAGTTTTGACAGGACTGTATAACTTATAGCTTGAATCACACCTCCAATTAGGCATATCACATTCTACAGCTGTAGAGTCTAGGAATACCATACCCGAATGTCAGTCGTAGTGTGCTTGGTGCTGTACAAACAGAAATAAAGATACGATGTGTGAGAGAGCGAGAGCGCGCACCTCAAAAATACCGAGACTATTTTGGAAGGCATTGCTGCTCGCTAGTGAAACATTAGACTATTGAAGCTTTCGTGCTTAATGAATTCCTGACTATTTCCATAAATGTCCCAGTTTTTGTCTTTGCAGAGATTCCCTTGTGGAGACCAAGTTTGGTTCCAAGGAGAAATAGGCCGGGGAAGGCTATTTAACGTGGCAGGAGAAGCACTGCAAAGGTGGACGTCTGGTGATGCTGTAGGTGAGGTGGGTTTTGGGTGTTAGCGTCACCAGAGGTTGAAGTTTTGCTCATGGGGGATGTGCGGGTTCCTGCCTTCTGAAACTGTAACACAGGAAAAGAAGGGAAGTTTGCCTGTAAAGGAAGCGGTCTGTCCCAGGCAGAAACAGGCCACTGTGCCTCATTATAGGTGCGACCAAGGCGATGAGGAAAGCTAGGTAGGCTGGAGCTCCTGGTTCCCGTAAGGGCATCAGCTGCCCTTCCTGTGGGCCCACCTCCCAACATCAAGCAGCCTGGGGAAAGCTGGCTTAAATGGAACTGCCAGACCTTTACAGTGGGGCAGGACCCCCTGCCAAACGACTGCAAAGCGGATGTCAGTCGAAACACCTCCTTGGTGTCACTGCACTGAAGCTGTGCTACTGCTCTGATATCTCTACCTGTAGGACTTGCAAAGACTGTTGTAGGAGCTCTGCCATGCACCTCTGCAACACACCCTGGGGCTCCTGTTCTTCGCACAGCTTGTGCTCCCCTTGCTGCTAGTGGTTTAGGAAGTATCGCTGCATAAATCAGTATGCAGGGGAAAAAAAAAACTTAGCGTCCCTGCCAGGTGTCTGTTTTCCTGTAGTCTTCCCCAGTATTTCAGACTGGATTGGTAATGAGCAGAGAGCTGTATTTGTGTGGAAGTGAGATGCCAGCTCCTTAAGGATTCATTTATTGGGCTGCAGGCCAAAGCATATTCTGGCCCTTGATTGCATGTTGCTCACTGCGTTTAGCTAATCCAGCAGGGAAGGTTTTAAATTTTCAATCCAACAATGCAAATGCATCGTTGCACAGTTCCCTGATTTTCTTACCAGCAACATGTGAGTAATGAGGGATGGAGCTAAGGAGGAAAGAATCAGCAGTGTTGTTAGAGGAGGGTCGAGATCTGCTCTGTGGTTCTGGGCTTCCTCTGGTACAGGTAAGAAAAGTGCTGTGCTCTTTGTCTTTTCACAACATCAAGATCCATTTTATGAGACACTTCTGAAAAATCTGGTTTGTAGCTGCTTGCCTTTGCCTTCCTAGAGAAAGCCATCTGATTTCTTCCCTTTTGGGAGAAGGATTCATCCTTGGAGATGACACCTCCTGGAAACCATTCTAGAACATAGTATCCCTGGTAACTGGAGCTGGTATTTCTATACTCAGAAGAAGCCTGTGCCACGTTAAACTAGGAGCTGAAGGGTGGAGGAGGATAACTTCAGAAAAAGCTGCTCTGAGCCATTGGAGGTAGGATCAGGAGTCCATGTGAGATGTCCAAATGTAACCTTATGCACAAGTGTAAACCCAGTTCCAAATTCTGTGGTACCTGCATAATGTTTCAAACAGTGTCATGTCCAGGGAGGTCGCTTAGACCTCACCTGTCCTACATACATTTTAAATTGTTATCAGAGTAATACGACTCTGAGAAAAACTGAGTTGATTGGCATGCCCTGTATCAGTATGAGCTTGCTATGATTCTCTACTGATAAAATTGGATTGAGATTAGTACTGTTGTGATGTAGAGGCTTTGGTGAAATCAGGGAGAAGCTGAGGGTGCTGGGCTTTTTCAGCTTGGAGAAGAGCAGAGTCAGGGGAACAAACACCTGTCTCCCAGTGCATAGGTGGAGGTCATCAGGGAGATGGAGGCAGGCTCTTCACTGAGGATAACTAATCACAGGGACAGGTAGCTCAGAGAGGTTGTGGAGTTTGTGTCCTTGGAGGATTTGAAGAACTGACTGGTCAAAGCCCCAAGCGACCTAATTTGAATTGAATGTTGACCCTGCTGAAATTGTTAACTTGCTGATTTTTTTGAAGTAAGAAATTATTTTTTTAATTTACTTTTTTTGCTCAACTTAGTTGCCTGATAGGCAACATTTTTAGTTCAAAGCTTTAAGAAAAAAAAAAAACCCTTTCAAACCCTTTCTGTATTTGAGAAGTTAGGACTGGAATCTCTCCACAAAAAGATGTAATGTGAAGAAAAACAGTTTTACTGAAAATTCAGTTGAAAAACTTGGACCTGTTCTATACTCAGTTTTTGATGTGTCTACACAGTGAATAACGCTGGGGGTGGTATCTAGGACTTCTCAGAATTATTTCATATTCATATACCAGTTGCACCCAAGGGCCCACTGGTAATGAAGCCTCCCATAGGTTGGTCCAGCGCATCCCTTTGAAGAACATGCAGATGAAGAAAAAAGTGAATTTATTATTAAGGGCTTAATTTAGCTAAATTGAGTTGAATCTGTACTACCGAACTGAAAACTCCAGTTGGTTTCCTAGAAGTCTGATGCTCCATAGTTCTCCAGTTGCTCCCTCTGGCTGACCAACACCCAACTGCTACTACCTCATATCTTTTTGGGAGTCCCCTGTTTCAAAAGGATAGCCTCACTGGAGGTGACACTCCCTACTGCTCATGCTGATGCAGTATAGAGAAATGCAGGCATGGTGTGATAACAGTGGATGCAGTGAGGAGCAGACCAGGTGTGGGGTGATGAGAAAAGAGATGCAGGATATCACTGTATGCCCCGTGTCTATAAACATCTCACCAGTGATCAGATAAAGGAATGCAGACATGAGAGCTGGGCAGAACCAGTATTAAAGAGAAAAAAGAACAAAATCCAATGTATGTAAAAGTTCTCCATATGTAGTAAATCTGGATGCAGTGTGGACTTGCAGACCAAGGAAGGAGGAGTGAGATATAAAATGTTGCTAGAAAACGTATAAACCCAGCTCCATATGGACCTTAGCTGGAGGAGGAAGAATACATCAGCATTATCCTCCTCCCTGTGAAGAGAAAGATGGGATGTTTGCCAGGGAGTGTGTAAAACAATTCAAACTGTAGTATCACTCAGACTTTTTCCAGATAATATTCTTTCTTTCTTTTTTCTCTAATAATTACACCTAGAGAAATAATATTTCTTTGATTAGACTGTTAAGATTTCATTTACACTGACAGTAAATCCTTGGGTTTGCATGTAAGGTCTGTTTCGGTATTGTCTGTAGCAAGAATTTGAGCGCAATGGTGATAGTCCACGGTTGAGTGGTAACCGTGAAAAAACGGAAAAGAAACTATGACCAAGAGAGGTAATAACTTCCTCAGGCTCAGCTTTGTGCCCTCCAGCAAGAGGTGTTCTCCTGCCGTCCCAAACGGCATTACTCCACAAGACCAAGCTTTTCTGGAGAAACCAGCGAGGGGGAGAGATACCACACACTGCTGCCAAATGCGAGTCGGGGGCACTAGGGAAGCAGGCGAATGCAGTTTTCCTCTAAGGGTTGGGGCAAGCAGAAATTTAAATTACTGCTTCTGCTGGTCACGTCCTGAACTCAGGGCTCCACTTGCTGCATCTTTCCCCTTTCTCTTAACGTGAGAGGGCCCCTGGCAGGATTCCTGGAGATTGACTTTTGCACACAGTGGCTACACTCGGTCTCAGCTGGGCTGCAGCAACAGCTACAAAACCCAGAAATGCTTTTGCCAGTGCGCCCCGTTCTGACCCAGGCTGTTTTGCTAAGACAAGCAAAAAGCAAGGCAACTGGTGTAGTGGGTTTTGTACTGCTGAGCGGGGCACCTTGCTGGGATCGCTGCTTTCATTTCTCATACTGTAACCGTATTGTTGTTGAAAGCATTCATTGCCATTCACCTTTAGGAGTTTAATTTGCATAATCATTTTTCTTGCAAGGCTTCAGAATTGGCTGATCTGGACTCTCCACTTCAAAATATCTTAACTGTGCTTTTCAATATGCACACAATGCTGCGAGAGAGAACAAAACGATCTTGTTGTGTTACCATAGAGACATTCAGGGTCTAAGAAGGGTTCCTGTTTGAAATCGGACCGTTAAAGGGACAAGGGGCTGTTAAAATTTGATGGAGGGTTTAATCCTTGAGCAGGCACTGGTATAAATCAGTGCCATCAGGGTGAAATGAACTGGCAGTCCCAATGTAGTGCTTGACAGACAGTGTTCTGCAGTCCAACTGGCCCAATGGGGCTGTCGTCTTGGTAGATTCAGGGAAAAAAAAAAAAGGGGTGGAGGAAGTGGGAAAAAGGTCCAGGAAATTCACTTGAAAATGTTAAATCACTTTACGCTTTTCCTTCATTTTCCCCCCTTCTTTTGATTTGAGTGCTAATTAAAAGGCTTTCCTTTGCACTTAAACAACTCAACTTTGCTTTTTAGGCATACATTTTTTAAGCACCACTAAATGGAGGCAGGGGTTGAGGGAAGGGGCAGGGCTAACAACTCTGCTCTGGAGACTGAAGTCCTACGTTTACAGTTAAAGGCAAATAGCGGGACTATAGCTGCATTCCTGTGTTGACCTGGAGAAAAAATTCTTTGGACTGAGAAGACACTACCTTCCATGAGCCTCTTGAGATTTTAGTGTTGGTGCTGTAATTGCCAGCTATAACGACAGTTTTGTGCAATGGCGGGAGAAGCAAGACATTTTCTGTATATGTAAAGGGAAGCAAAAATTGCTCGGGAGTAGGTGCAGCAACAAAACCTTCTGGCAGTTAGCATTGTCTTTGCTTGGGACTGCAGTGTCTGGGCTATCTGTGTGAGCATCAAAAGGGTGCATACAAATCCTATTTGCCAAATTATTTAAAAGCCCTAGTGCAAAATGGAGAGAGAGGCTGTACTTTGCCTCATGCTAGTTAATTGACGTGGACGCTGGAATTGTAATCTGTAAATGGGCATTTGAAAGAGCATTGGTGAATGTGTTTTAAAAATTCACCTTTTGTCATTGTGTGACTGTGGTGGCAGATGCAAATCTGCCTTGTGTTACACATGGAGCTCTTCCTCTCCTCCCCAGGAGTAGCTGCTGGTTCAGGCTCTGAGTTCCTCCTGGCTCTGGGGTCTGGTGAGGGCAGAGTTTAATCCTTCCTGCTGTCCTTAAGTCAGCACTGACAACTTCTTCCTCTAGCTTAAATCCTGGCCGTGATGGACTAGCCTGAAGACTGTTGTAAGGTCTCCAAAAAAAAGACAATTCTGATATCTTTGCTGTGAAACAAACTCCTGCTGTCCCAGGCTAATGTGAATTATGCACACCTTGCCCTGCATAGGAAGCCACGGCATATTGTGCCAAAGCAGCGTGTTCAGCAGAGCTAAATTTGTGCACATCCAAGATAGTATTAACTCCTCCGGCACCATGTACTCTGACAAATACCATGTGGCCCAGGGCTAACACTAAGCAATGGCAGGCAATACTGTCAATAACAGCTTGGAAACTTGTATTCCTGTCAGCAGTGATTTACAGGATGGTTTAGAATCCTCCCAGAGCAAGCAAAACGAAGATCAGGTGGCATGGGTTCAGGGCAGCTTCCCAGTGGCACAGCAAATGCCGCTACAAGGAGAGGTTTGAGTCGGAAGTGGAGCATGGGCAACTAGAAGTGTTAACCAGCAGGTCGTGTCGAAGTGCAAGCTTACATTTTGTTCCTATAGTATTTTATTCTTATTTTGCTTCTAAACAGAAGACTTCCTTTGTTACCACATGGCTGCCTAGATTTTGGAGGGGTCATCCTTGGGATGTGGTTGGCTCCCTGTGTTGGAGGATCGAGTCAGATCCAGATGATGCTGACCAGTAGTTCCATGAAAGTGCTGATAGACAGGGGTGAGGTGCATACTCTCCAAAATTCAGTTGTTTTGGTGTGGTAGTAATAAGTAGCATCCTGGTTTTTAGGTGGGAAACCTTGCCCAAATTGACCTGTAGGCCAGTAATACACCCACCACCACCACCCCATCACTGCATGGGCCCCCTATCTCACCTATGAAGACATTGCACTGTGGATACCAAAGGTCTGAGCTCTCTCCTGTCTTAGTCCAACAGAAATACTTTGCTCAGCGGCAGAGTAACATAGCCAGTATTGTAGTCCCCGAGCCAAGCAACCTTCCTGAATTGGGAGCATCCATGAGGGTGCTACAGAGATACCTGCAATACTCTATGGGCTTGGCAAGGTTGGGTTTTGCTGAATTTGGAAGTCTCTGTCCTGTCCTGTATATCCCTGGGGTTTTCACCATTACCTGGGATATCTCCGGCCTTTCTAGATAACTCTCAAAAACATCTTTTAATCTGGTAAGTTATAGATACAGGCACCATTAGCGACACCAAGATTAAGCAAAGTGGCTATATGTCCACCGGCACAAGCATTTTAGCCTCTTTATTGTTTTCCTCTTTCTTTGTTTTTAGTCCTCATAGGAAAAAGCAAGTCAGTGGCTGAAAAACGTTACGTATGGATACTAGTTGCCAATGAATATCAAACAGTTAAGTAATGCAGGAAGCTGCAATGCCATTTATTAGACCAGCAGATGTAATAAGGAAAAAAACAGATAAATTTTCAGGCATGGAGGCCCTTTGCCAGGTCAATGTGCCCAAAAGTATGTTGGTATTTTTCAGCTACATCTTCTGGTCTAGTAAAAGTTATTGCTTCTCTGTAGAAGTTATTGCACCTCACATATCTTTAGACCATCACAGCCACAGCAACACTTCTACTAAACAAGATTCTTGAAGATCCATTTTGTATCGCAACTGCAGGAATATGTCCATGAGTCCTAACTTTAGTGCATTTCTTCTCAATTTTGTCATCTATTTATTTTCTGTCACAGCTGTGTGTAATAAATTCTTTCAGCAGTTCTGGCAAAAAAATGGAAGAGTGATTGATTTCCATTTTCTGAGCTTTATGGAGTGTGCTACTTAGAAGACTTGTCATTACCACCATTTGCTGGTGTTTAGTGGAAGATTTAATTCACCTACTGTAATGATTTGGGGAAATCTGTCGATGTACAATTTAGAGAGTTATTATGTAAATGGCAGTATTATGAAATGCTTTTATGTGGATGCAGCATCCACCATTTCCTAACAGGAGTGGCAGCGTGTGTCCGACAGGGTACAACAGACAGTTGTTAACCACAGCAAGAACAGCGAGTCCAAAGAAAATGTTTAGTTGAAACCTTGGGGAGCAATTTGTTCCAAATGTGTGTATGGACTGGGTTCCAGGAAGCGGAGTGAGAAAGAGATGGAGGATTCCAAAATGTTGAATAAAAAGCTTTGATTTTTTGTAGATGTACACTGAAACACAGCGGGTCTCTGGGCAGGAGGAGGGGAGAGGAGAGGATTTTGTAGCTGAGGAAGCTTGTTTTTACTTGCGGAAGCAGGCAGGGAGAAATCAGAAGATGTAGAAAAGGTGGAGAGACTTGACGAGATTGTGGATTAGCTCAAAGCACCCTGAGATTTTCCAGGGCAGTTGGAAACCAGAGGGATGGGGGTGTGGGGAGGGAGGGGGAGGGGGGGGGGTGGGAG
>VZSF01003928.1:150131-191738 GCA_013398295.1 Chionis minor | reverse complement strand
GGGAGGGTGGGGGGTGGGAGCAGTGTGTAGAAATGCATTTATTCCCCATGCTACTGAGGAAAAGAGCGCCTTGCGGTATGCTAAGCAAAGTTGTTGTGTGGCAGGTGCTGCATGCCTGCGATGTGGAAACCAGACAAACCAGCATGCCCACAAGGGTGAAAAGGTCTGGGGAAAGCAGCGTCTCAGCACGGTCCCCGGGCGCTTGCGAAGCGTGGCCGTACGGCTCCTTTCCCTCGAAGCGGGGACAGGCAGAGAAGGGCTGCTGGAGGTGTGGGTCGAAGTGGCCTTGGAGAAAGAATCAGCGCGGTGGCCTACTTCAGTGCTGAGAAGTTTGAAAGTACGCCTAATCCACCCGGGTTTCCATGGACACATCCGCTCCTGCCATCTGGCACCGAAGGAGTGCGGGAATTTGTCTGCTCTTTCAGGGCTGGCTTTGCTCTGGTATTGCTGAGGTCTTGCTACCTGGCTGACATGCAAGCACAGGTCAGTGCAGCGGCAGGGATGAGGTTATCCTGACTGGCACATGGGGGCATTTGCCCAAAAGTCTACATTGGCAACGCACTGGGCTCGCGGTGCCTACGTCGGAGGGCACCTGAATCTGGGCAGAGAAGGCAGGTGAGAGTAAACTAGTAAATACCCACCTCTCCCAGACCTGAGGCTCCTGCTAATTCCAGTACTCAGGCTTTCAAAAAACCAAACCTTTGGACTTGGGACAGTGTTCCCATATAACCATTTCTGTGGCCAGGCAAAAAAAACCTCCTGGGATAGATGAGTTGACAGGAGTATTGCTGTTTCTTCTTCTGGTTATTGAGATCTGTTTTGTATACACAGGTGTTCAGCAAAATAAATCTAAGGTTTTGTTTTAATTTTTTTTTTATTGAAAAGATACAGAGATAGTTAATTGGGTGTATCTCTGAAGGTCTATCATATTTCTTCTCGGATTGGATTAAACCAGTTCAATCTGCAAACTCTATTTCCTCTGTCAAAAGGAGATAACCAATTCCACAGACTGAAGTTATTAATGATCAACTGAGTAAATTTTATCCATCTCTTTATATCTTGGAAGGACACTTCACTGAAGCTGATTTTGATCAATTTGTAAGCAATGTCACCTTCAATACATTTCCATCTGACAACAGATAACCCAGTAACAAGCTAGGAGACAGCAAAGGTGATGTAAGACTTGGCACCTATTGCAGCTCTTGAACCCAACTGCATCCCCATTGGGGTTTTTTTAGAGCCATGTTAAGGGAAAAGAAAAAAAAAAAAAAAAGCATCATCCTGGAAGAAACCTTCTTTTCAAATTTGATTCAGAAAGATGTTTTTCCCTGAGACATGAGAATCGCATTACTTATCATAATTCTTTCAAAAGAAAAAAGCAGATTGGAGTGGTTTGATTTTTTTCTTTCTGTCCTTGACCAGCCTGGCATGTAAGGTCTTGGCAAATATCTTGGCCATTCAGTATAAGGATCCCATGTCTGGTCTTCGGAGCAATGCAACACAACTGAGTCTTGCAGTGGTCACCTGCCAGCATCTGATGCTTGGCATATTGCAAATGTATCTCCTCTCTCCATGATGTGCTAGTGCATTGGTGCCAAGGAAGAGGTATAGACGCTCACTAGTGGGAAAACCGACTGCTAGAGCAGCAAATATATGTCTACTCATAGCTCTAGCACCCAACCAGCCAGTGTGCGCTGCACTCACTGAATAAACGGCTGCTATAAGCCTAAAATTTTGGGGAAGGCTCAAGGACAACTCAAGTAGAAATTCAGAGTTCCAGGAACAATATCTCCTCGTCCACGTCCTTTCTGTACAATCTGCAAGCTATTTTTGGAACTGGTGGTAAGGTGGAGAGGGAGCCAGGGTGAGAGGACTGACTGGTGCATCTGAAGATTATTATTCCCTGTGGCTGCTCCATCCTTCTGGAGCGCGGCCACAGATTGTTCTTGCAATTGCTGCAAGAAGCAGCTAAAGTCACTTGCTGTGTCACTGTGTTATGTAGGTATGACACAGTATCTGCTGTGGTGACCAGAGCCTAGAGGTGATTAAAATACTCCCTGCTCCTACCAGCTTGGGTCAGAAGGGAGTCATCTGGGTCCATTCTGGGCAGAAAGGCTTTCTCTGACCACCAGGTTCTTGATTCACATTATTCTCACTGCGCTCTTTAGGAAGCGCATTAATTCAGCCGCTGTACAGGGCGAACTGATCTTTGCTGTTTACCTGCCAGCTGATGCACAGCAGGATGCAAGGAACAGTCCAAGGCGAGCTGGGATGGCATTTGCCAAATGCAGTGTGTCCTTTTACTAAAAAAACACACTTATTTCCATTGGGTCAAGAAAGCTTCCGAGTCTTGGCAGATCGGGGAAGCAGTGCGGCAGTCCTGGGGAGAATATGCAATTTTTCTTGTTTATACTTGATTTGTCTTTGCATCTTTTCATCCCCAGGAGTTACCTGAAGGAGCAAGAGTAGTGGCAGGCCACTGCACCCAGTGTGCTCTGTGCTCTTTGCCCTTGGCTTTGGTGAAGGAGGTTACGTTTGGGCTTTCCACTCATGGGCTTTCAGTGTAGTTAGGACCATGGACATACCCATTCCATTCCTCCAGCTGGTCATTGCACATACCCACAAGGGGGTTCCCCTGGACCAGGAGCTGCTGCTGATCAATGAGAACATCATGTTGCTCTATCCTTTTTCTAGCTGAGAAATACAGCAGGTCAGCTGAAGGGAAGAGGAGCAGCCTGCGGGAGCCTGGGAATAATTCAGTCCCCATCTTGCTGGAGAATGTGGGAAACAGCTGGGCTGCGACTCTCCCTTCGGTGCTCTTCTGAAGTGTTACACTTCGGCTGCTTGAGCCTTTGCCAAGAGCTGGCTCCTTAATGGAGCAAAACCACCTCTTGGCCCTCCTGCCTGTGGCAGAGCTGCAGGGGAGGGTGTTTTGCAAGAGCGCTAGACCTGTGAGACTGTCCGCGTGGTAGGTTTGATGCCTGCGGACATGCAGCAGGTGCCTGACAGACCTGGAAAGAGACTGGGGCTACATCCCCCGAATCCCCATGTGGTGGCTTTTCACTCCGTCGTACCACCCCTCACTGAGTGACGCCCCAGCCCACACAGGTGGCAGCAGGAGTTTTGCTGCCTGATAAAGGACAGGTCAGCCATTGCTCCTCATAAATAGAGTTAGTGTTGGTTTTTCTCTGGAACCAAGAATATCAGTAAGCCTGGACTGCTGAGGTGGCATTTTAACCTCGTCTTTTGTTATAAAGGTGCAAAAGCTTGATGCTGGGCAAAGCAGAGCTGAACCTAAGCTGGTTAGATGGTAGCCAGTTTCCAACTTGCTTTTTCCAGAGGCACCAACTTACCTTTTTCCTGTCGCTTAGTCATTTCTGCTCTGCTACCCTGGACACCTTTCCTTGTCTTCCTCACTCCCCGGTGCAGCTGCCCGCTTCTCAGTGGGAATGCACCCACATAAAGGGTCAAAGCAGCTTTTGAGGCAAATGAGGAGGCAGAACCCTGGCAGGTGCTGAGCAAAACGGTAGGCTGGCCATGGGGATGCTCCCAGGGCCTCTGGCTGGGAAGGAGGTAGGAAAAAGCTTCATACGGTGGATTGGCTGCCTGCAGGATGCACAGGTTGCACGGCTCTCCTTTGGCGGGGAGGAAACTTTGAGTAGGGGAATGAAGCAATCATACCTTTTGCAGAATCGTGAGGATTTTCCTCAGCAAACTGCTTATTTTCACAAAGCAAAATTAACGTGGTCAGACTTGGACAGGGAGCTGGGCGCGTGGAAGGAGTCGATCCGTGCAAGCTCTCTGCTTCGGTCCTTGCTCCGGATGACCACCCTAAACTTGTGAAGGGCTGCTTACCTCCCTTCCCGCCTTCTACATGCACACTCCGTGTCTCGTGTGCTGGATTCCTATCGACTGATTTTTCTGTGTAGCCTTAAGGGCTGCAATGACTCCCGCGCGTGACCCTAAATGACACAACTTCTTGGTGATTCTGGTGTTGGGTGGTATCGCGGAGCCCCGACCCCAAGAACTGCCTCACTCCCTTCAGTGCTACCTTGCTCTGGTTTTTAGGGGTGCCGAACCCTGGCGTCTCCCCCTCTTTTGAACAGCTTCGTTAAGGCGGCTCGTACCTTTGAACAACACGCCAGCAATGCTTCCACCATGTGCTGCGGCAGTGCCCGGTGGCCATGCAGCTCGCCCCAAATGGCTTGCCGTGTGCCGTCACCCTCCTCTTCCCTGGGGCTGCAGGCAGGTCCTGGAGGAGAGAAGCCCCCACGCTGCCGCGGTGACAGGGAGAAGCTGTGGGGGTGCCACCTCCAGCCCGTGCCGGACCGCCGCTCCTCACCCCATTCCCTGTAGCATCCCTGCGGATGCGGCGGCACCGGCTCGGCGGCGGCGGAGGAAGAGGAGGAGGAGGAGGAGGAGGGAGGGGGGGGAACCCCCAATTTGTGGGTGTCCCGCGCAGAGCAGGAAGGTGGCGGTCTGTGCCAGTGCCTGCCGGGACGGGACGCGCGGGGGGTGACAGCCGCAGCCCGGCGGGTTGCGGGGGCGGCTGGGGGCCGCCAGGCTGCGCTCTCGGGCCGGCCGCCGCTCCCGCCGCCCTCCCCGGGNGGACCCCCCCCGGCGCCCACCCCACGGCGATGCCCCCGTCCGCCGAGCCGGTGGGGAAGTTTTTGGTGGCGGTCCCGCCGGGGATGCTCGGGAATGTGGCGGCGGGTGAGCGCTTTTGCGGGCGGGCGTGGGGAAGGAGCGCTGCTCCACTCGGCTCCTTTTTTGCTGCCTCCCCTGCACCATCCTTATTCCTATTATTACATACATATATATTATTTTTTTCCCCCTTATGGCACTGTAAAACTTGCTCCACGCCACGCTGGGTTGTCTGGGCCTAGCCCCTTGATAACCCCACCTGGGTGGAAAACTCAGGCCCCCAGGCAGCAGGGAACTTTCTGCAGAGATGGTGACAGGCTGCCCGGAACCCCTCCGTGTCCCCCCTCGGGGGTCCTCCCTCTGCCTCCTCCTCCTCCTCCCAGGTGGCACGGCAGGTTCCTTCCGCTCTAAAATAAGTGCCTACCCCTGGGGAGACCCAAACCTTCCACCATCACCTTCCCGCTGCCGGAAAGCCCTTCCCAAAACAAGGTGCGCACCCCGGCCCTCTGCGTGGAGAGGGAACAAGTTGCGTGTGACAGGCACTACTCACATCACTCCCGCTCCCGTTGCTGGAGAGCACCGGGAGGTGCTGCGAGAAGGGCGACAGAATAAACTACAAAGCGCAAAACGTTCAGACTCATCTGTTGATCAGGTGGCCGTGCCTTCTTTCAAGTAATGCTAAACTTTAGAGCGGTCCTGCTCAGTTATGTTTTACTGGGGTCTACAAGATGATTTTCTTAAGGTCTGCTCATTTTTGCGGAGGTCCACCAAGTGTTTTTGCGGAGGTCTGCTCAGCAGGGAGCGATGCGCGGCTCTGCTGAGCCAGCAGGGCAGTGCCGCTGGCCACCTTCACAACTGGGAAACTGGGAAACCTGCTGCAAGTGATCCCTGAGAGAGCGGGAGGACAGTAACAGACATCCCAGCAAGGTCTGGATGAGAATTCCTTGCAGTCTGGATCTGGATGGAGTCTGCTGCTTGGGTGGCAGTGCCTGGCTCTCACCGCCGTGCGAGGCGCAGCAGGCCATTCCTCTCTGCCCAGGACCTGCCAAGAAACAAGTCTTGTGATGGATCAGGTGAACTTTTCACAAAGGCCTCGGCCCCAAGAGCAGCCTGAGCCCCATCCACAGAAAACATTTGGGAGTCCGAGTTGCATGCATTAAATGGAAGTTGCACCTGCTGGCTTCAAAGCGATGAATTATGGAAGAAAAAAAGGTTTATTAGCATGTAATTGAAAGAAATAATCTCATCTGTTTCACACTTTATGTTATTTGTTTACTTTTTTGAAGTTTTCCCACTTTGAAAAGAGAGTTCAATGACTTTCAGGTTCTCAATGCCACAGTTTTTTGTCTGCAGACATTACAAAGGTGTAACTGTCTAGAAAGTTACTGTGCCTACTGCAGTTAGAGTCATATAAGTGATGAAGCGTTTCTGTGATGTGATATCCCTGCAAATATGTATAGCAGTAACCAGATTTAAGGTTAGAATTAAAGAGGCATTTAATTATCTCCTTAGGCAAAAAGATTGACTCAATATTTAATTTTCTTTTTTTGGTTGAGGGCATGTGGGGACAATGACAATGGAGATAACTCGGCACAAAACCACACCTTTCCGTGAAGTGTATTGCTTTTTCTTGCACTTTCTTTTAAGGCTTAAAGGTTACCTGAATGAACCACCTGTGTCTCAAGCTTGTTTTTTAGTTTTTGTCTTAGGAAAAGTCTTCAGAAGAAGGCGGTAGATGAAAACAGCTGTAGTACACAGCTACTTCTGTGTTACACAGTATGGCCATGTTTTTGGTGCTTCATGAGTTTGAAAAAAACCCCATGATAAGGTATGAGGGACAGACATAGACTCATGAAAGCTGAATTAAAATTAAGGGACTTTCTTCTAAACAAATTTTGGAGAAGGTCAGTAAGTGTATTTCTGCTCTAGATTACCAGTTGTGCTTTGGAAGAGTGGGTTTTTTCCTTTTAGAGGCTTTAGATTGGTTCAGAGGATATAGAAGAAAAGCGATGGGGTCACATGCAAAGTCCTACCTAAATGAAAGGTGAAAGGTTTAAAAGTTAAAGGGTCAGAAGCTGTAAGAGTGTATATATGGAAGAAAAACTTAATGCCAAACAAATGAAAAGTGGTGGGGAAAAAGCTCCCTGGAGGTCATTTTGTCATTCTCACACTTATGCCTATGATAAAATAGTTAGACTTTGTAGTCTAATGTGAAATGTCAATCAAGTATTATAGTCCCATTTTCTTACATTGTTTTGCAATTTGTAGAATGGCAATGATTCCTTTTAACCAGACCTAAAGGACTGCTTTCCTTGGGCCTATAATACCCATGTTTAAAGCACCTGGGCCAGCGGCGGCATCTATGTTTTCCCTCTAAAGCATAATGAGCGTAATAACTTTTGTGGAAATAATATTTTTTCAGGTTCCCTATAGAAGCTTAAGGAAAGATAGCGGAGAATCCTGTTTAGAGCTTTGGAACCAAACCTGTGATTGCAAATCAATCCTGCTACATAGCCAGAAATAGCACGCTGCAAATTGTCAAATGTGTTAGAAATCACACATCGGGTACAGCTAAACTGCAGAACCAACTTTTTTTTTTTTTTTTTTTTTTTTAAACTGCGCAGTGTTTGGATCCTGTGACATAGTATTGCAACAGGTGAGATGTCAGCATGTTAGGATTCCTTGCAGTTGGATTTTGCCAGATCAGGGGTAGGGGGGGTGTATGTGGGGGTGTAGAGGGGGGTGTGCGTGCGCATGCCTGGCAGCATTGCATCAGTGCAGCAGCTGCTCCGCAACTTTTCACACAGTTTGGTCTTTTCAGTCCTCACCTGAAGTCACCCTCCTGCAGGTCTGAGGTTATCACAGCTGAAACTGAGCGTTTTAAGTTTTGGCCTTGCAGCACCCTGGTACTCGCCCACCTGCCCTTCCCTTCCCTGCACCAGGTCTGCAGCCCTAGTGAGAGAGGACTGCGGCAGTCCCTCACTTATGCGTTATTTTTTGGGTTTTTTTGGAACAGATTGCCATTTGTGTCAAGCTGTGTGGTTTTGTGACGTGTAGATAAATCATTTTGCTCATGACCTGACCTTGGTCGCCAGCAGTAGGCACAGATGTATTAACTACTTCTTGCGTCTCTGAAGCGGGCATCCTTCCCTTGTTTTGGAAACTGATTCTTTCTCACTGTTTCTTCAGTATTGTCTGAATTTTCTTCTGTAAGATTTTCTTTTGTAAGATTCCCTTCTCCTAGGGATCTCGAGAACAGCTATATTTAGCTGCTCAGTAGTAATAAGGATATACAAAGTATGGTATAAACAACGCATTAAGAAACTTAGAAATCATTTTTCCTGCCTTCATTGGGGAGATATGTTTTTATTATTATACCAATAGTACAGATGGAGAAAGTAAGGCTCAGAGAGGCTCCGTAACCCACTGAAGGTCAGCAGGTGCTGGTAGTAGTCTTGAGTGTCTTGGTCCGAACTGTAACCACAGGAGAATGCTTAAATTTATGTGGCAGGTTAAGCAATACCGTAATGGTACTCTTTAGGGATGTTCACTACTGAATTGTGGTGAGTCATCTATATTTAGCAGGATGCTACTATCATGGTGCTTTTTAAGTAAAGTGCTTTTAACACAGTTTAGTTCAAGGAGAAGTGCATGCACTGAAAATCTGTTCTTTGTAGTTTTCTCCTTGTGGAGCATTAGTGCTGCCTTCCCTTTTGTAAATGTTCAGAGAGAAATTTAGCTCCTGGTTGTTTAACAGACAGTAGTGTAACAAAGACAGTTCCCTGGTTAATACTACCTTGTGTTTGCACAGTCATTTACGAACATTAACTAATTGAGAGTCTCCAAACTTACTTTGTGAGGGCAGTCAGTTTGATTTATAGCATGGAAAACTGAAGTGTACAGAGATGAAATGATGCGAGTGCTGTCAGGTAGGACATCTGACCAGCCTCTCCTTTACAGAAGTCACAATTACAGGGGTCCTAGTCATATACCACTCCTATTTTCTCTCACAAATGTCTCATGTCTTATGCATCAGGGAGAAAGCACACTGTTATTAATTATGCACAGTGAACTGTTGTGGGTTTTGTTGTTGGTGGTGGTTTTTTATTGTTGCTTTTGCTTGGGTTTCTTTTTTTCCTTATATGTTTTCATCTCTTTGGTTTTGGAGGTCACTTGTGTCCATTCTGGCTTCTGCCTTTTTTTTTTTGTTGCTTGAGCTGGGCTAAGGACAAACACAGATTTCATCAGAATTGAGGAATTTGGCTCCATTCTGAATGGAACTGAAAGTTAAATGCTTTGACGGTTTTGAAAGGAAATTTTTGAGAGGAATTCCATCTTAGGACAACCAATATTGTATTTCTTTGAGGAATTGTATTATTATAATACAAAAAAAAATACCTTAAACAAAAAGATATTCTGATGTGAAAAGTCAAAAGTTTTCATTCCAAAGATGCTTAAATTGGATGTTTCTGTATTCCTGACAATTTTCCCCTGCATTTCTCTTGAAATACAGTTAAGATTTTACAAAACAACCCACGTTTGATAAGGTTTGGTTTAGTGGAAGTATCTACAGTAAAAGCCTTAGTGTTTGCTATTTTTTATTTCTACAGGGCATTTAAAACCAGCAGTGACAAAAACAACCTTGCAGCAATTGGTGGTATCTGTGCCCAGTCTCTGTCCATTATTTTTGCCATCTTGACACATGTATGCAAACACCATGTACAGGTACATGGCATTGCCCAGGTCCTTTCCTTATTTGTCGTGCTGTAGAACACTGTTTGCACCAAAAGAAGCAGAATGTGGCGAATGAAACAAGACAATTTTATGTTTAAGAAATACAGCCTCCTTGTTAATCTTTGTTTACCCTTCTGGAGCACTTGTTGGAGAAGTTGGAACAGGACTAGCAGATCGAGCTCAGCCTCTTATCACTTGTGCACGTGCAGAGCCACAGGTCTTCTCCTGGCAGCGCAGCAGTACTTGTACATTTGTATATCTGCATGAAGCTAATTTCAAGGGTAATTTCAGTATTAGGTTGATCAGATTGCTTACTCAGGGATAAAAATACGTGCTTTTTTTTTTTCTCTCCCATCCTCACAAGTCAACCTAGCTGTGAGAACATGAGCTAGATTGTGTTTCACAAGCATCAGCAGGAGAAAGCTGATTTCTGAACTCTACTTGGTTACATCTGGGCTTCCGTTTTACTGAAGTGTCACGGGGGAGGGACACAACACCACAACACGACACACTGTTCACAATGCAGGGTGAGTTTCTGCAGCGGCCTGTCTAAGCAGCACGGGGTCAGGTCAGACCACTGGTCTGTGGCGGCACGGCCAGCGCTGGATGCTTCAACAGGGGGGTGCTGAAACCCCCAGAGGGAGCAGCTGGTACCAAACATTTACCAAAGAGGAGTCTACAATCAGAAGATTGTAGGAATTCTATGATTCTGGTGCCATGCCAGTGCCACGGGTTGCCCTGGGAAGAGGTCGGTGCTCTAGACTTCAAAGCCAACTTTCTCTTAATTTCAGGAGGTGCCCATGCTCCACTTCCTTGCCATAAAATGAACTCAGTCGTTTGTATGCCTACCAATGCGGAGTGAATAACATGTCCATCACCCCTACTTTCCCCCTCAGCTTGCAAAACAACAGACGCAAAACTTCCCCCCTCGCCAGGAGGGAGGTTGAGCTGGGGTAGCCGAGCCCCCGCTTCCAGCCTCTTCATTTATCGGGGGGCTGCTGTGCAGTCCTCTGGGCACCCAGACCTCAGTCTCCCAAACAGCATGGGCTGTGGGTGGGCTGTCCAGGCGCAGCTCTTCCCCCGCCTGGCCTGTAAGTAGTGCTTGCCAGGAGTAAGTGGGTTGGTACACCCTCTCTGCATGCCCACTGGGGAGATTACTTCCTAATCCTCATTAATTAGAAGTTGGCTAATGCCTGGAAGCAGGAGGGTGTAGTGCTNTTTTTTTCCCCCATTCTACCTGACATATCTATGGATGTTCCCAGTACCCTTATAAATGCACAGGCCTCTGTGATTTCTGCTGAGCTGTTGACTTTATGATAACATGGGCTAATCATTCCTGGTAGCTAATTATGGGCTGTGTTTAGAATAAGCAGAAAAAGTAAAACCAGAAAAGGAATGGAAAATCATAATAGTTTGCCTATGTCTGCTCATGTTTCCTGCCCTTCAGCTGTAGTGAACAGACTTTTGTCTTTCTCTTAAAAAAACAAACCAAAACCATAGAAGCAGCTGGATCACTTCTTCATACCCGTTTGATAATTTCTTTCTGTATAGCTCCCAATTTCAAAATTGTCCCAGTTTTAACTGTGCTTGACCAGTAAGCATTATTGACTGGTGCATGATGAAACTTCTCTGTGCCTTCTGTATTTTCAGGTGTGCCATCCAGAAATAACCACAGCAATTCCAGCTGAGGGTGCGCTGTCAGTGTTTACAGTGGCATTTTAATACTTCCAGCATCCTTTTCAGCCCCTGCCTTTAGACATCCTAACAGCTTGCTTGCTTTTTTGACCACCATTATATGTTGAACAGATGTTTTCATTGAGCCGTTCAGAGTGATACCAAGATATTTTCCTCAAGTGATTACATTTGAATTAGAGCCCCATGGTATATGAGTAGTTCAGATTATTCTCTCAAGTTCTTATTACTATCCGTTCGGTAATGTTGAAGTTCATCCTGCATTATGCTGCCCACTTGCCGAGCTTTGTCAGATCCCTTGGAAGTCTCTCTCAATCTTCTTTTGTCTCAGCCAGCCCAAATCACTTTGCCAGCTCCCTGTATCTCTTCCAGATATTAAGGAATAGATTAAACCACTCCAGAGCTGGTACGAAACCTGGGGGTAATCCCTTGTAATCAGGGACAGAGCAAGGGCAGGGGGAGAGGGTCTCCCATGTCTCCGAGCTTGGCCACCAAACGGTGGGGCAGCAGCCTGAACTTGGGTGGCATGAACCCCACTGCGGGGGGGAGGCAAGGGAGGGGGTCTCCCACCCCAGACAAGCACGGGACGGGTCTGGCACCAAACTGGCATCCTGCCCAGAAGGGTTTAGCAGGCGTGCTTTGAAGTGACTGAAAATTAATCACTTAGTCTTGTCCTTTTCCTTCCAAAATTTGAGTGGATTGAAGGGGCACAAGTTCCCCTGAGAAGAGACCAAGCTGTTTTGCCTCCTGTTGTGTACTTTTAGGGGCTTAGGGAATTTGACTGGTTCAACTGATCCCTGCTGCAACTTCCAGGTTAGCCTGTACCCTCTTAAGGAAACCATTGCTAACTTCAAGACATGCCTGACTCAGCAAGAGTTTGCATGTCTTTGCTAGCAGCCCAGCCACTTGAGAAATGTCATTCCCCTGCTGCTCAGCAGTTCTGGGCTTGTCCTTTAAATACACTGAAATGATTGTTTGGTTTTTGACTTTTGGTATTTGGCCTTCAATTTTGTTCTCAGCCCTCCTAGCTACCATCTTATGAAGCAACTGCTTAGACTGAATGACTTCTTGTTCCTTTTTTTTGGCCATACAATGTGCTTTCTTGCTTCTCAGCCATTTTTTTTGTTGTTGTTCAGCAGCACCAAGTACCTTTTCAGTGATGATGCTGAGATTGCTTCAGTGAACCACCATACAGAGCGTAACAACAATCGCCTGCTTTTGGAGTTAGAGTGTTTTGACCGTTTTTCTTGTAATTGCCTTTTCTAATGTGCAAGAGGGGTGATGCAAAGTTCTGGTACTGTTTTCTGTACAGGGATGTTAAAATTGATTATGCAGCGGTCACCGTTACTTTGTGACTCAGGTTGCTCTTTGCATCAGTTGCAGTGTTTTAGCTTCTGAGTGCCCTGGAACTGACTGTTCCAAGCCCTACCTACACTCTTGAAGACACTGCAAAATTGTAACCTGCTGTGACACTTGGCTAATTCCTGCACATGTTGCTGAAGTCACCTTTTTTTGCTGGTTTCTTTGACTTTGTTGTTCCTTGGCTTTCCCTCCTTGTCATGCAGTAGATATTCCCTTCCTGATCAGGAGGCCATTGGTAAATCCAGGTTGCTGTAGATTTGGTGAGATTTGGGTTTTAGTTAACTTTTCTCCCTCTTCAGCCTTGGCTATCTAGATGGGATCTGTGCATTACTCATCTTGGAGTTTGTTGTCTCTGCCCTTTTGCCCACCCTGGATTTCCAGGGAGGACATTACTCTGTGATGAATTCTGCAGTTGTGGGACCATGGACTATGAGACATGTTGGATGCTTTAACCGCTGGTCAGCATGGCTATTTCATCCCTTTCCTGCACTGTATAAAGCAATTGTTGCATCGTGATGTAGGGAACAATTCACCGCAGGCTTCAGCATCAAACCCTAAGTGCTACTTGGAACTTTTTGCTCCAGCTTCATGCTCACCTGCACCAACCTGTGTTCCCATGTGGTCTGTCAGCATCAGCCGCACCCTAAAAAATATTTGGTTTTGAATTGATGTCTCGGGAAACACAGTCCTGCTTCTTGGTTAAAACATCCCTGGGTGTTCCTGCAGGGAATGCTCTGGGTCCTCCTGGCTCCTGTGCATCGCTCGCTCTGCTGCCTCTCACCGCTTGTGTCAGCAAGAGGGGCCTGAACCCCACTGTGATCTCTGGAGAAGGTGCTGGAAGGCTTCTGCAGGGTGCTGATGGGCTTGTGTGGCCACTGGGTTGCTTCCATAACTGAGCGTGTCTTTGAACTTTGCTATTTGACATCAGGTTTGACGTCTGATCATTTCTGTTCGTTGTGGAGCTGCTAGGCTGCAAGCCTGCTTGGCTTTCTGGCTGTGTGTTGGAAGCTGGTGGCTCAGAGAGGTTGAGAGGACCTTGGCTACTTGGCAGAGGGACAGAATAGCCTCAGTCTGTCTGCAGAATCGTCATGTCCTTGGCTTGTCAAGGGCAGCCCTTCCTTTTGCCCCTGAAACAGCTGGTGTGCCCTGGGCCCCTATTATGGGATTCATCCGCAATCAGCTGCCTCTCTCTCCCGTGCTGGAAATGCCTCGGACACGGAGCGTAGGCTTGCGTTTTTCAGCTGCATGGAGTTGCAGCCAGGCTGCGTTTTGCTTGTTCTTTGGGGAATGCTCCGTGTAAGTTAGTTCTTCAGTAGCTTTTTTGCATAGTCTCATCTGTTCTTGCTGTTCTCGCTGTTCTCGTCCCTATTCCCAGTGGCTGCCTTTTTTCTTTTTTTTTTTTGTTTTTTTTTTTTTTCCCAATAAGACTGCATTTCGGCTGCCACATTGACGGCAGTTGTCTGTTTATCCACAGAACAGGCACAACACGAGCAGGCTTCCCCCACCCACCCTGGTCCCCATCCTCCAGCCTTCTTGCCCTGACCCCCATCCCCTTCGCCCTCCCTGGTAGCCTCAGCCCTGAGCCAGGGGGCAGAAGCGGAGGGGATGGCTGCAGGTGAAGGAGGGGAGCTGAGGCATCCCACAGCCGCCACAGGCTTGTGTTGCATCCTAATTGCAAATAGCCCTTCCGGCGTCAGCAGTTTGTGGGAATAATTGACAGGAGGTGCCGGCGAGGTGCTGAGTCAGAGCGAGGTGTGCTTGCCAAGTCACTGCAGCAGAAGGAGCCCGCTCGCCTGGCGTGGAGGGAAGCCAATGGATGGTGGGTTTCCTGGCTGACTTTTGGGCCTCTTTCTTTCCTTTTTCTGAGGCTGCAATTCAGTGGCAGTGATGCTACGCATCTAAGGGAGAAATCAGGTGCTAGGGAGGAGGGAACTCTTTTTGTTTTGGTTGGTTTGTTTTGGTTTTTTTTTTCTCTTTCCTCTCCCTTTCTTTTCACTGTGAGCACTGGGGATTAGGAGATGCAGGCTCCATTCCCACCTGCTGACAGTGGGTCCTCGGGCTGCCATTTCCATGCTCTGAGCAAGCAGAAGGGGTAGAAAACATCTGATGGGAGTTGGGGACAAGCGAGTGGCCCTAGTGATAGATTGATGTCTCCTGGGTGAGGAAAAGGAGCATGTGGCACCCTCAGCCATGCAAGGGAAATAAAAGTAAGCCAGAAAAGCTGCAAAATAAAATGACTGAAAAGGTGTTCTTCCTCGTCCTTCCTGAGGGTTGCTTCTGCTGCAGTGTCCTGCTGTTTGTTTAGGGGTTTGAAAGGAGTTGTTTGACATGCAGGGAGATGAGTGCTTGTCCTACATACGTACAGCACCTGATGCACCTCCACTTTACGCCCATGAGAGCTTTGCCATTTGCTCCTGACCTTCTTGAGTGTGGCTAGCATCAGTGCTTACACCACAGCTGAATCCGTTCCAGAGATCTGGATCCTTTCCTTTTCCTTGCTCCACGCTGACTTTGGATGTCATTGTCTTTCTGCTGCTCTGTAGCACAGAGTGCCATTTTTCTGCCTCGGACAAAAGTTGGTAATTGTTTGCAGTGATCTAAATATATGCGTGTCTGATATGTGCTGCCTTTGTAGGAAGGGTATATGATTTTTGCTTTGAGTGACCACTTTGTAGAAGGAGATGAGGAGCATGAAGATAGAGGCCCACATATTTTTCAGAAACTTTTGTATCTATGCTGTGCTCCACCTACTCATGTTTTTAATGGTAATCTTCATATAATCTTTCCACTCACTACGGTAACAGCCATTTTATCTAGATCATCATACAGCTGATGGGAAAACTGAGGCCGAGAGGTAAGAAGTGCCTTGCCCACAGTCATGCAGGATTCCCATGGCCAACCTGAGGTTGGAGCCTGCATCTCCTGACTGCCAGCCCCTTCCCTTCTCCCTGGGAGCATGCTGCCTTCCCACCAATTTGGTCAGTCACCTGCTGAATAGTTTCCCGCCTGAATTTTCATGGCTGTAGCTCCTGGTTTGTTATTGATTTTGAGTCTTTAAAAAAAACCTGCAGTGACTAAATTGAATGCGGTTCTTCTCTCATCATTGCCTTGATGACCTCCACAATGAAAGTCATGCACAGGAACCCCAGAGGGGGCACTGGGGAGGGGAGAGAGTGTGCGTGACGTGTGTCCTCCTTGCCTCCATCTTGCTGTCTGTTCACATACTGGGTGCATTCTGTGACACCGGTGGCAATCTTAAGCTGTCTGTGGCTTGGGGATGCCTTGCCCTGCTGGGTTCTGCTGCAAGATCAGCCAGGGATAGCTTGGTGTTCAGGCTTGGCTTGAGAGGCTCAGGATGGGCTGCTGCATGACTGACCTGCCTTCAGCTTGTGTTTCTGTATGAGTTTTGCCACGGAGGGCGGAGATGTGCTAGCCAGGGCACTGCTGTAGAGAAGAGTGGATCTGGTCCTCCTGCGTTTTGAAGGGCTGTCTTTGTTGCTCAAGGGAATCTTACTCTCCATCTGGCCAAATGCAGCCCTTCTTTCTTATCCACTCTCTACTCACGCTGGGGCTCCACTCTGTAAAAAAAAAAAAAGTGTGTTGTCTGTTACAATTGGGATTTTATAAGGTACCTATGGGAATTAAGCACTCAGTTCCCTCAGGTTGCTTCTAAACAGCCTACCTGACGTGAATTTATGTTGAAAATAAGCAAGGAGAGGAAGCAGTCCTGTCAGCAGTGCCATAGCTATTCTCCCTGTGTTTGATGTAGCAACTGCCATGGAAAAGCTTATTTAGCTTTTAAGGTCTGTGGGTCAGGAGCTGGGACCACAGTCTTCAAGAGGTCTCTGCTGTGAGTGGACCCTGTGCCCTTTGCCTCCTCTGGCTCTGTGCTGAGGGTCTTTTAAAGCACTCGTAGGAGCTGTGGAAATACTAGTGTGTAATAACACTGTGTAGCTACTCTGTGCCGTGCTGTGCTGGGGCATGATAAATGCACCTGAAATCCACCGGGCCAAGGACTAAGCCTGCTACGAGTTGGTCAAGGCTGATGAAATTCTGCAAACCCAACTTTTCTTTCATTTCCAATGCGTATGGGTGATGAGGTGCAGTGTTTAATTGCGACCCGTTGCCAACAGCAGCAATAGCATTCACTCTGGAGATGTCTGGGAGATTATTTTGACAACTGCAAGAACCTTTTTTCACTCCTTTCCTCCATAACCAAAGAACCACAGTTTGTATCAGTTTTTGACAAACAGAGAAATTAAATGACTATCATCATCATTATAATTAAAAGTAAACAAATATGGTACCAAAAAAAAAAGAAGATAAAACAACTGCTGAGACACCAAACAAGTAGCGGGGTATGGCTGTCACTCAGAACAAGTCAGGACACAAACAAGATGAAAAAGCTGCCTTCATCCTTGGTTATGAGTGAGAACCCTTTCTGGGGTATTGTTTTCATGGCTAAAAAGAATTACATGCTCTATTTTAAATTTCTTTCGGGATTTTCTTCCTCTGGCCATGTAGCCAGGGCACAGCTGGCAGCTTGTCTTGCAGCTGCAGGAGAGGAAAAGCGACTCAGGTAGGGATGCTGCCGACCTTGTGATCCGGGGCAGAGCCAGTGGGTCCCAGAGAGCCACTGATGTCCCCTGCCTGTGATCCGCTCCTGGATGCCCCTTGCCTCTCTGATACATTGCCTCCTGTATCTCTCACCTTCATGAAAATGTTCACTGTGTGGCTCGCTGGACAGGAGAACATGCCTGCTCCTCACTGTGACTTTATGTCAAATGGACCCAAATTGTGGAAATCTCATCAAATCAGCCAACAGATTTCCCTTTGTTTTGATTTTGCTCAGAGAACGGCTTGGATTCTTTTCTCATATTTGAAGAGTTATTCAGCCTGGGAATTCAAAATCAAATCACAGCCGAAAATCAGACCAGGTCTCCTTAGCTCAGCTTTTAAAACAAAAATATATTACGCTCAAAGTACATTAAGGACAAAAGGCTGTCTTAATGCAATAATATAACTGGACAGTCAAAATAAAGCAGCAGTGGGAAATGCATAACTTAATGATGGCTTGTTATGTATCCTGTATCTTTTATGGCATGAATTTTATAGTCTAAGTGGTAGTAAGATTAGAGGTAGGTGAATAATTTATAGCAAATAATTTATTTAATGAATTCCTCTTCCATTTCTATTTGCAAATTGTTTGTGAACATCCTGTGGTTTCTTTGCATTTTACTTATTTGAAATTACTTACTGAATAGCTTCTACAAATAATATTTGACATACTGCATGCTTATGAGCAGGGTTTTTTTTCTGTTTCCTGTGTTAGGGAGCAGTATTTCAGCTCCAGGTTTGGTTGCTTGGCACTGATACAGAGCATAAGTTCGTGCCATTCTACTTCACTATCCTAACATCTTAAAGTAATTGTTAGAATTAAGCCCTTTCTGAAAGGTATCAGGAAATAGCTATTACTTTTTAATAATTATGCAGATTACTTATGTGGATAGGCAAGTTCGAGTTTCACTTTTGCCAATGAGTGCTAAAATTGCTTAAAATGTGCTACTTCCTTGTGCATTCACATCACTAAATTAGAACGGTTGCAGAAATGAACAGAAAGATATAAGGTCCGCAGTCAGCAGTGTGCTGTGCATATGCTTGACTTCAGGCGTATTCTTAAGTAGATGCATAAGTGGTAGAGTGGCAAATGATGAACTTCAGCATATGTTTAAGTGGTTTGCTGAGTTAGGGCCCAAAATACAGAACAAAGCAAATTTATCTTTCATGAAAGTGAACATATGAGAAAATTTTGTTTCCTCATCTGCAATTATGGGCTAGTGCGTCTTTCTGATGGTGGGGGGGAGGCGATGATATAAATATTGCACTAGCTTGCAGTATTTCTGGTTTCATCAAATATGAGACAGTTCATCTGAAGTTTCCCACATGTATCATTCTGTGCCTTTTTTCCCTTCAATATTAGGGGAACTAACATAAAGAATTGAAAAAAACCACCAAACCCAGTCATTGGTTTTACTTAATATTTTATTTATAGCTTCATCTTTCAAGTTTTCTCACATTTCAGAATATTTTCCATGTGCTTTTATTGGTTTATCATCTCTCTAAAAAAAAAGTGTATTCGGAAATATTAAATAGTGCTTGGCAAAAGCGACCCTGACAAAGAGGAGAACTTTCTCTTTGTCTGTGAGGAATAGGTATGAGTTACTTTAGCATCTTAAAGGGCTGTCATAACAATATAAACCTGGGAGGTCTACATTTTTCTGTGCATCCTTTGGAGGCTACACATTGTGGAAAGCAGCTTCTGAAGTTACGTGATGTACCCTTTAGCTCTGTAACGTAGGTGGTGTTTTGTTGGCCTGCCTGAAAAAGAGAGTTAAATTATTAGTTTTGTGGATTTGTGAAGCAGTGAGACTGCATCTCCTTCCCGTTTGTGCCTTCAGGCTAACCTGTGTGGAGTCTCTTATGTCTAGTGAAGGGTTGAGTCTGGCCAGATCTTTTCCCCTAGCAGTGAGTATTTCACCTGTACCTGCACCAGAGTAAACTTCTTTCAAAGGAGGGATGGGTGCAGGGGCCTCATATCCCAACAAAACAACTGTTTGTGGGCCACCATGACCTCCATTGAGTGGAATAGCTAGCAGAAGACCAGACAGCTCAGGGCAGTGTTGTCTGGGAAGCTGGGAAGAGAAAACACCATCGTTGGGTGATGGATGATGTGTGGGAGGCAGCTGCAGAAGTTGGCAGTGCCTTTTGGGTGAGGAAGAATGACTGCTCCTGCTGGCTTGCAAGGGCCAAAATGACCTCTTTGGAGCAGAGACTCAAAGGAGTAAGATGTTGTTTCTTATGCCACGGTGATCGGAAATGCATCCAAGCCATGCACTGTACCAAAACCCAGACAAGATATATCACAAGGACAAGCCTGCAAAATGTGGTCATCAGTGTCTGTCAATTCCTTGTATGCAAGTGACTTCCACAACATCCATGAGAGGAGAACTTTTTCCAAAGGGAAGTTTTTGGACCTCTGGACACATTTATTGCCTCTTAGGCGATGGCCTAGATCCTACTCTTGCACACATGGAAATCAATGGGGCAGCTTCAGCTCTCTGTGGTTGGGAATGTGAGGGAACATTTGTTGGGCAGAAGAAAGGAGCGCTGGAGCTGGACTAGCAGTGTGTACTGCAGGGAAGACTGGGGAGTCCCCCTACTGATGCATTTCCCCATCTATATTCCTATCTGCGCTCCTTGCCCACCTGTCCTTCTCCACGTTCTGTTGTGTGATTCCAGCTCCCAGGCCGGAGAGGACCCTGCAAGGAAAAGCTGGCGGTGGAATTATGAATTTTGCACCAGCAGTCTCCTCTCCTCTTTGTAGGGCTTTCAGAACATTAATCGCATAAAATTTATCCAGGCTTATTGCTCATCCCCAGCACCTTTAGTGACCCCAGCAATGAACATTGTGAAACTAAAAACCAATCACCTATACCAAACAAGATAAACAGCAAATGGTCCCAACTGTCTGACACGTGTCCTTACACACCGCAGGGATGCCTTCAGCAGCAAAATAAGTAGCACTGCACTGGGTTTACAGGGGCAGTGATGCCACATTCTGCGAGGGCTGTGGACACTCGTATCTATGACAGGAACAGCATCCAGACACTGCTTGAGGCAATGGCATCTTTGTTATTTTGGGACCAGAGCCTGGTCAGCTCAGGAAGGTGGGAGATCAAAGGCCACTTCGGAATTTAGTTTGGCTCACTTTCATAGAGGCTTGGGATGAAGATGGCAGAACAGGTTAGTCTGAAAAGAAGTGTGGTTATGTCTCCATCCAGTGGATAGTGACACTGATGGTACGTTGGCGCCCCACAGAAATTCAGCTTTATATGGGGAGATCTCCCAAAAGGAGGATGTGGCAGAGGCTGCCTTCCTAGAACTCACTTAGAGGTCCGATTGCTGTCTCTTCAGTGTTATATACATAGATTTGTTAATAGTAGCAATAAAATAATAATAATCATAACAACAGCAATAATAGTAGTAGTAGTAGTAGTAGTAATAGTAGTAGTAGTAGTAGTAATAATAATAATAATAATTAATAATAATCCCCCTGTTTTCCACTCCCTTGGGAAAGATCTTGGTTGTGCCAACTGGTTCCGTAGTGACTCGTCTGGAATGGTACACAGTTTCGGACCTAAATGGCCGTGGCCATACATCAGGCTCTCTGTGCATCTGTCACAGTCAGCCAGGACAAGTAGAAACAGGCAAAAGGAAAGAAAATAGACAAATTTCCGCATCCACAGCAGCTGGAGTGAACGTCAAACAGATGGGCTCTTCCACCCCGATTATCCTAACGTCCTAAATATAGAAATACGGGCTCTTTTTTTCTTTTTTTTCTCCTCCTCTATTTTTTTTTATAAATTTAAATTACCCGAGGGGGTGGTGTTAGCTCACGCTAGGGCAGTGCTAACGAGTGCAAATAGAAGTCATCTGCTGACAGAGTCAGATCACGGCTTCTGCTCATGATTATTTTCCCTACCCTGCCCACACGCGCTTTTTCCATTGGAAGTGTGGGGAGTGATAGGGCCTGAAGCTGGCCTCTCTGTGGGGCAGGGGAATGCATACGTGTCCATGAGCAGGCTTTTATTTCAAATCCTGCCTGTGGTTATGCAGATACACAGAGTAAATAAGCACCAAAGAAAATGGGTGAGAACTGCATGTCCTCGCCTCCTCCTGCAGATGGTTTGGTTAAGTAGATGGGGCAGCTGTACTTCAAATTGCTGGAGGAGTTCTCAGCTATTTCGGTGATCGTTGCACAAACACACTGATAGGTGTGGGGTCTGTTTTTATCCTGTCCCTACTCACGTTTTTATGCAGTGTGCAGAGAGATTGAAGGGATGACTGCTGGCAGTGGGCTGGCTGGCTGCGCCTGAACACCCATGCCCCTTTTGTCCTGCAGTGGTTGCCACCAGTAAAGCAGCAGCAAGGTAGCGTTTTGTGTGATTTTTGGACTTCTTTTGCCATGCTGAGAGCTTGGGTAGGGAAACTCCGATGGGCTTCTTTTCCAGTGGGGAAACAGCACCTCGCCCATGTTGTGTTTTCCATCTTCCAGATTACTTTTCTTCTGCTTTTTCTTGTCCTGGGACTGAATTTCATACCTGTTCTCAGGCTTTTGTTCCCTGACTGGCCATGGGGGAAGGAGGCAGGGAGATGCAGGAGGAGGTTCTGCCTGGAGAACATGGTAGAGGAGCATGGAGGGAGCGTGAGGAACACGTGTCTAACCCCTGCCCTGTTGGTTACTTGCACCATGGTGGGTGCACACACCTGGGCCTTCCTTGCTCTCCTCACCTCTGGGAAGGGAATGACAGGGGCTTGTTTCTGAAGATGCTGTCAGGGAAAAACAATATGCTATATTACTACGACTGCTGTAACCGTGACCTAAGACATATAATGAGGATAAAGGTTTGCAGCAAAACTGCCCTGACTTGGGGCCCAGCCAAGCAGCACTGCAATGTTTTTCCCTTGTCATTATGTACAAGGGTGTGGTGTGCTCTGTGGATGTATCTACACTAGCATCAGTGCAGATATACAAATAGACCATGAATAAGACTTCAGAGGCTCTGTGAAGAGATTCTTTATCTTATGGGCTGCTCTCCATGTAAGGATAGCACATGGTTTATTAAAGCTCCGAGGGCTGATTTTGCTTGTGTGCTCATGCTCTCCTGCAGAAACCCAAACAGTTGCAACCTTAATCCCAGGTGCCAGAGTGCTGTATGTACCATTGGCTTCTATAGGATCTGCATCTTCCTTGGAGGTCTCCTACATGCAGGAGGGGTCGACAACCGTTGGAGGAGGCTGGCTGGGGAAGGTGTGGAGTTTCCACCACGGAAGAAAGCCTCTAAGAATAGGTTCAGCCAGCACCTGGCAGGGTGACAGAGCTGTAGGAAATCCTGCCTTGGGGCAGAAGGATGAAGCTGGTGATTTCCCGAAGGGTGGCTGCGCAGGGAATTGTAACCTCTGGTCTTTTCAGGGCAGGGTGCTTCTCCTGTTACACCGAGGTCATGCAGAATAATGTTGCCTGGACCGGGAAGCACCCAGATGCTATAGATACTGGGCAGCACAGCGAAAGCAAATGCATCTGGAAGCTGCCCTTGGAAACAGTGTGTGTTTGGCATGGTGGGGGTCATTCCACATATAATAATCCCTATCGGGGCCATGTTTATGTTTGCACTGTGCTCCCTAGAGCCTGGGTCAGGAGAGGGCTTGGCAGCTTGGATGCAGTGCCAGACCTGAGCTGGCTTCTGCGTGTTTGCTTAGGACTCAAGATAAACTCTCCCAGATACTGCCTATAAGGGATCACGGCAGACAGACACCTAATTGGCTTTGCAGGAGAGGAGCTTTGACACGGTCTATTCACTCCAGTTCCCGAGTGGCTGTATCAAACCTGGCTGGCGCAGCACAGGGTCACTCAAGCATCTCAGCGGCACTCGAGTATTCCTGCCCAGCGGCAGCGCAGGGGTGCAGTGCACCCCCTCCGGCTCCACGCGCTCCCTGCTCGGCAGAGCCGGCCTCACTCAGGCTGCGAGCCACCGTGCCCATCTCACCGTGCCCAAGAGATGCCGTTCATCTCTTCCTTCACCGCTGCTTTGCCTCCTTCGGGCTGCCCGGAGCTGGGGCTAGTGGGCCAGCCGGACCTGCGGAAACCCTGGCGGGAGTCCCTACCACATTTCTGCACCCGTGGCATAGTTAATCTGCAAGACGGTTATATCGTCTCTGGAGACAATAACGGTGTTTTTAGGATTTAAAAAAAATATACATATTGCTATCGAGGAGGCTGGTTGTGCTGCTTATGTTTAAGGACGCCTGGTATTTTCATTCATACTTTTCACCTTTTCTTGCCTCACTTTCAGTCTTGGTAGATGGGGCTAACCATCCCCCAGATTACAATTGTTGCCTCCTGAGTAAGTGTGATGGTCATTATTGTTATCCTCTCTTTGCTTTGAGACACTTACTTAAATATCTTGCCCGGTTTAAAAAAAGATGGGCTGAAAGTTTCCCATCCCCGGATTCTAGCTCAGACTGACTTTGTATGGAAGATGTTAGCCACCTCTGTCCTATTTTTGAGAATGAGATTTGGGGGGGAAATGGGTTCCTGTGTGTTTGAAAAGGAAAATGTTTTCTTTTGGATGCTGCCTTTCCACTGTGTTGTGCAGCCAGCCCTTGAAAAGCAGCAGTTCAGTGGGCTGTGCGACACAGGTGTGCTTTCTGCCACCTTTGAGAAAATCTGCTTGAATTTGGTTAGGTAAAAAGCCTTTGAAAAATCAAATCTGATTGTCCATGTGCTCAGCAGAGACACCATGGAATTTAGGGAGGAAAAAACCCCTGAGTTTTCAACCCCTTGCGACTGCTGTGTGTGATGGGGCTGTGCCTTGTGCTCCTGCCCAGCATGCAGACTATGCTGAGCAGGTACCGGGACAAACCCAGACCTTCCCTAGAGATGCCATGAGCTGAGCTAGGGCTGGTCTCTGGCAGTAGGAGTGGGGTGAAGGTCCGTGTCTCCCTTACCTGCTCAGGGGACTTCCTTTATCGTACGTGGAGGTGTTGGGGGAGCAAGCCACCCTACTCATGTTCAAGGAGGCACCTGGTCAGGGAGGTCACCAAGGCAGGGGGTGCCTGAAGACAAAGGAGCACGGTGAGAGTGGGACTGCACCAAGGGATGGTGGGGAGAAGAGAGGAAGCGGAAGCAAATGGGACTTAGTGGAGATGGGGGGGAGTCACACTGATGGGGTGCCCCCCAAGCCTTCTCTGCTTCAGGGTGTCCCAGCTCTCTTAGCCTCTCCCTTGGGGGACAACGGTCGCACGGAGGGATTGAGACTGGCAGTGGGGCTGTGCTTTGCAAGGGACCCTGTGGCCTGATGAGGCTCGGAGAAGAGGGGCACGGTGAGTCTGGAATGGGCTGGGCAAGCAGACCAGCATTCCATCCCAAAGGAACTGAAAAACTAGAAGAATTTGCTTGTGAAGGATGTGGGATGCTACACCACTGAACACCCTAAAAACCTCCACAGGGACTCAGCAATTCTATCTTCTGGATGGCACTTGAGGGTATGCCACAAATAGAAGCTGTGGTAACACATTCTGTGTAAAGTCAGTTAAAATAGAGGATTAAATATATGCTCGGTTTCTGTCTATCCTGGAGGTTGAAAGAAACAGGAACAAATGAACAAAATTATGTGATATTTTTATTTATTTGTTTGCTTGTACATGGTCGGCTGTATTTTGGCAATGCTAGTGGATATGGCATCCACTGTTGTTGCTTTTCTGGCAGCATCTGGGCTAAATACCTGAGCTGTGTTGATACTTCAGTGATTCAACAGTTTGCTTATAAACTACCTCGGTGAAGGCTAGCCCTTGCACAATAGAGGTTAAAAAGGAGATGAATTAACATAATAATAAGGTAATAACTATTATATAATTGTTATATTAGTAAAAATAAACAGCAATGAATTTAAAAAATCCAGAGAGTTTAAATCTCTGTAAAATAGATTGCCCTTTTCGTCCTTTCCCTGCAGGTATATTGTATTCAGGAAACTTCTGTTACTTCTGTGCTGAGAACTCACTGGTATGGTGGTCATTCACTGCCTGTTTGAGGTTTGCTGCTGTTCCATTTAAGAGGAGAAAAGTTTTGGTGCAGGGACCATTCAGCAAAACATGTTGTGGGACTTCTGCAGTACAAGTATTTCATCATTGTTGCTGGCAGTATGGGCAGAGTCTGTTTCTTCCTTCAGGAAGAAAAATGGGAAGGAAAACGAGAGAGATTACTCTAGTGTAAAGTAAATGGCTTCAGGTGATGACTGAAAATGTGAAGAGGCTGGTGGATGTGAAAGGGATAGGCACTGAATTTCCCCAGGAGCTGCACGTGGTGGGTACCGCTTGTTTGTTGCCCAAGGGGAGGAATCACACCTGGGGTCTGGGGCAAGGACTGCCAAAATTGGTGGGTGAGCTCACATATGCCATGTTACCGGCACTTGTGGTCTCTCCCTCGGTGTCACAGCATCTGGAGAAGAGGAGCCACCGAATGAGGCAGGGATCTCGCTTTCCCTGGCAGTGGTGGAAAGATGCTCTTTGGGCGTTAGTGCCCTTTGCTGCTTTTGTTTTTATTCAGAAGAGTGGAAGTTGAGGACAAAATGATCTCTTGTCTGGATGTGATGTGGGTTTTGTGGAGGCTGTCTAACCCAGCCTTTCGCAAAGGCGGACAGTGGGCCTCCTGCCAGTTCAATTAGGCCAAATACACCACACTTGGGTGCCTAAAGCTGGACAGCTATGTTTGTATTGAGACACATCAGGAACAGGCACCTCCTCTTCAAAGCGGTGAGCTGCTTTCTTGGGAGGCTGAGGTTTAGTCCCAAAGCAGGTGCTGAAGATGTTTGGTCCTGCTGAAGACTAGACCTGGAGCCCCGAAGGGGTTGGGGATCCCTTCCTTTATGACCTCAGAAACATGAAAGGGTTGGTCTGATTCACATGGAAATGACTCCCACTACCTAAGCTTAGACACTGGTTCTACACCAACTTAGCAGACTTTTGCTCAGAAGCCGTCATTCAGAGGCAAGGTAGATGGTGGTGTTTTTTGGGGTTTGGGTAGAAAGCAATTTGCACAGCACGAGGGGACAAACAGGAGGGAGACTGAAGTTCTTGGAGCACCTGCCTCACGTGGTGCCTGGGGTTGCAGCAGGTCCATTGGAAGCGAGAGGGGAAGCCGATCAAATGCAGTGCTGATAACAGTCGCTGGCATGGCGTTCTCCTTCCCTCCCCACTCCCACTTCTCCGTCATGGAGAAAAGATGCTAAGGCCTGTGAAATGTACGCCGAGATCACCACACTTTATCAGCTCCCATGAGCTGTCCTCCCGCTGTTGAGCGGGTCTGTAAATACTCCTCATCACACGGGGAAGCTGTGGAGTTTCGCTGCCCTTGCCTGACTGCTCTTAAGTCTTCGTACAGGCAGGCTCAGCTGCATGAGTGTTTGGGAGATGGCAGTTCACTGCATCGACATTCCAGGGAGCAAGCAAGAAAATTTTCTATTTAGCTTTCCCGGTCTGTTGCTTTCAGATTGTGTCAAGATCCAGCACCCTGTGATCAAGGTTACCAGTCACAGGCAAAAAAGCTGGTGCAAGCAAACACTCTGTCTCAGATGGAAAGCTTCCCCTCCTTAAATCATTCACCAAGTGATTGCGAATCGAGAGTAAATAATTTTCCAACTGATTGTGAATTGAGAGTAAATAAATTTTTAAACCATGTGTTGTGAAAGAATCAGGGCTAAAATGGGCGCCAGACATTGCCTGGAGAGTAACTGAACCCCTTTCTCCTACAAAAATCACGGCAACAAGACAGCATCCTCCCCTTCCCTGCCCTCCAGTCTCCGGGTGTTTTAGCTGCACATGAGACACTGTTGAAAGTATGAGGAGCACTGATGCTGTGAGAAACCCACAGGTAGTGACTCTTAATTCCTAGGGGCAATACGCATCTGGAGAGAGGTTTCATTGCTCTGCAGAACGCATTAGTCTTTCCCAGTGTGGAAGTGTAGCTTTTTAATCAAAGCAATCTTCCTCTCACCTCAGTGAGCCTTGAAAAGATGTATTATTTCTGTTGTGTCTGTCCGTGGCACTTTGTGCTTTGTCTTAATGGTTTAGAGAAAGGCTTTCTTACCTGCTGGGGGAGTTCAGATGCTGACAGGTTTCTGGGCAAATGAAGTGTTCCTTGTGTTTCTCCATGGTTTTATTTCCAAGTAAGTTCCTGTTGTCTATTAGGTAGTTAAGAAACAAAGCAAATGAAAAACATTGGGAGCAATTACTTTCTAAAGTGAAGGGTGATGGTGGGCTGGACACAGACACGTTTCATTTGTTCCTTTGATTATTGCTTTCTCCTCTTCCCTTTTGAATATCTTTCCTGTGGGTGACACATAGGATTCTTGGTAAGCCCAATTAAAGACCAGAGTTCAGTGTATCATTTCTTTTTTCTTGTGGCCTGTGATCGTGTCCTGTAATAATGGAACTTTGGAGTAAGTCCCAGGGAATTACTCTGAAACTGCCTCTCTGTTATTCCATTACTAACACTGATGACAAAAAAAGCCCCCAAAAAACAAAAACCAAAAAAGCACCCAACTTTTTGGTTTTGCCCAAGAAAGGAATGTGCAAACTAAAGATCATTTTTAGGCTCCGTGTTTTCCCAGTGCTCTGCCCAGAGAAACTGCGCATGGGAAAGGGGTGCTATTGAGACTGGGGGAAAAGGTATTTCCCCACCTGGTCAAGCACAGTCCAGGATGAAGACTGGGATGAAGACACAGACCTGGACCTCAGTTGTTGGGATCTGTGGGGCAGCCACTGTCTCCCAGGCTGTTGTTGGGTGAGCACCTACCATTAATTTAGACTGATAGCACCACAGGGTAGCACAAGCACAGCTGTGAAATTAAAGCCACAGGTTGGCTTGTAGAGTTTCCCATGATTGAAGTCATAATGTCTCCTCTTAATTAATTTAATTCAGGTTTAATTTATTGAGGGTTTGCCTTGATTTATTTCATTGTTGAATTGCGCACTCAGACGGCTTGTGTGAAGAGCCACTGCATTTTCTTGCAGCCTGGGAAGGCGTGTTACCGTGTAATGATCCAGCACAAGTTACTGGTGACACTACCCCCATCCTCACGCCTCGTTCCACCCCTCCACCAGGAAAAAGAAAAAAAAAAAAGTCAGAAGGAACGGATGGATTCACAGGTTCTGCTGTTTGAAGAAGAGAGAGAAATTTCTTAGGACTCAATAACAATTTTTGCACAGGGTTATCGGCATGTCTCCGTGCCAGGCCTCCTCCAAGTCCATGGGCACATGGCCTTACTCCGTGGGGCTGTTATTTCTCCATGTGTAATGTGGGTCACTTGCATTTGAGATGTGCTTTTGGGATCGCAGGCACATTAGATGCCCAGCCTTACCGAATTTACCTCTCATGGTGCAAGAGAGCCAACTAGTTACACCCAGCACTTCTTCCCTCACCCTGGCTGGGGAGGCTGGATTCCCTTCATCCCCCCAAAGGGGTCTTGTTCTCTCCCCTTACAGCATCCACTTGTGCAGTGTGTGTGCTGGAGAGCATCTCCCCCTCCTCCACCCCTTTCCCCCTTATCCTTTCCCCCCTCCAAAGCCTCCTAGCGCCCTTGTTGTTTGGGAGGAGCCAGCGATCCTCCTCCTCCTCCTTCTCCTCCTGGCCGGGGTGCAAGGCCCTGATTTCCATTTCAATAGCAGGCTTTCTGCTGAGGTTTCCCCACCACCCAGGCTGTGGAACAAGGAGCCCACTGTTCCCAGGCGGGATGTTCAGCCAGCCCTGACTGTCCTCAATGGGGCTTTTCAGCCCCTCGGCTGAAGCCTGGGCGCCGGGCTGGTGGGGGGCAGGTTCCCGGCCCCGGGCAACACGCCACTCATTTTAAGCAGCCCCAGCCTGTCCTCACTTAGGGCTTTATGGTCTGTCGGATGCTTGTTTGACTCGCAGCTGTTTTTTGTGCGGCGCCGAGGTAATAAAAAAGGGAGAGATAAGTTAAACTGGAGTGGCAGCAAGGGATGTGGGATGAGACAGGGTCTTCTGCCAAAGGCTTGAATGATACGGGGGTGAGTGTGCGTTGTGCCCAGGGTGCCTGCCTCGTGAGTTCACGCTGATGCTTCAGGTCAGAGGCAGACCTGTGCCTCATCCCTGATGTTTTCTTCTAAAAAGACACGTCCTGCCACACAGGTAGCTTTCTGTATTGGCGTGTGTTTCCACGCAGGCAGCTGCGGCTCCCCATCTCCAAGATTTCAGGGTAAAGGCAGGGCAGAGGAGCAACTTCTAAACCCTTGCCCTGGGACCTCTGAGCCTGGGCAAACCAGACCCTCCCCTCCCATCCCGCCACACTGAGCATGGCTCCCCAGGACCCCACAGTGAGCTGACTGGGTTTGAAGTGCTGGAATCTCATTACCACAACCAGATGTGGATGAGGGCTGACAGCCCCCTCGGGTAATATTTTTGGAGTTTACCCCCAAGATGATGCTGGCGCAGGTGTCACGAAGGAGTGGTCTCTGCCATGGGAGGCTCCTCTCCTCAGCAAGGTAGGGAGGAACTTGGCTGCTTTTCCTGCTGCTTTCAGCTTCCAGGAGCATTTTTGGTGGTACGAGGATAACTGACTGCAAAGCCACCAACGAGCTCCTGGCGTTGTGACGTGCCAGGGTGGCTGCAGGCACTGCTTTTCCAAACCATTTTCCTTTTTTATTTTTTTTCCCCTCTGTGGGTAGAGGTAAGGGACTCCAGGTTTGTTTGTGTTTTTCCCCAAATAGTGTCACACCGATGATATTTAAATTCTGCAGAGCAGGCATAGAAGGGGCAGCAGCAGAGCAGGCTTCCCTCTCTCCTGCTGTAGGAAGAGCCAGCTGGAGCGTGGGGACAGTGATGAGGCCAGGCAGACCTCTGCCAAGGCTGGCAGCAAACAAAGCCCACTAAAACCGGTTATAATGTGTTAAATCGCTAGTTGACAGCATACAGGAATGAGAAACCTTTCTCTTCTGTCAGTATGGGTAAACTGCTGATAAGGAAAGGTAATAATGCTTGCTTTTGGTCACTTCTTAAGGTTTTAATTTAGCTGCGCTTCTTTTTCTCTTTCTTGGTTTTTCCAGTGAATACTTATCCTTTGTCATCTGCTGATGCCCTCTTGTGCACTGAGCTCTTGCAGTCCTGTTTTCCCCTTGCTAATGGAGACAGTAATTCAAGCAAGTTACACCCCTCTGCAGCAAGACAATGCTGGAGTGTGTGCAGGGTCCCAGACATCTTGCCTTCACCCCCTCTTCTTCCACCCCCAGCTCTGGTAGCAGGGTAGGGCTGGTGGTGTGCGGGTGGCACTGAAGCCCCCCAGCAGTAGGGGGCTCATCCAGGTTGGTGGAGGAGGCCTGGAGCAGACAGGTGATGGCTTCTCTACTGCCAACGGAAGCACTGGAAATCCAGCATTTCCCATTCCCCAGGCTCTGGGGTTCGGTGTCCTGAGTGGCGCTCTTTGGTCACCCCAACTCTGGTGCCATGGGGCCAGCCCTGTGTGAAGGATGGGCGGTTGCGGCTGCCTGCCCGTGCCCATGGGTGAAGGGGCAGAAGGGAGACCAAGAGACAGACAGACACACAGAGGTATGGAGGCACCTGGCCCCTAGCTGCTCTTCTGGCATCCACTGACTTCAGTGGGAATTAGGCACTGAAATATTCCCAGCACCTGGACATAAACAATTAGCGGAGACTTTGAGCTAATCAGTGGCAGTACCTGGGAGAAGGTACCAAGTCACTTCCCGAGCTGGGTGGCATAACTGCAGGGCGAGTCCTCCTCCTGCGAACAGTCCTCTGGCTGCCGGTGTCAGCGCTGGAAATCTCATTGCGCTCTCAGCTTTCGTACACCCGTGACTAGTAAGAAGGGCTTTCTTACTGGGATGCAGTGTCCCAGTTTGGACTCAGCCTAGAGGAGGGGATTTCCAGGTGTTGATGCAGCAACGTTTCATGTGTGCGCCTTTATGATAGAGTGGTATCACTATGCTCTAAAGAGAAGAAAGCGTTGTGGAGTTGTGAAGGATGGTGGCTTTATTTTGGGAGGGGTTATTTGTAACTTGAAAGGGCCAAAATTAGAGTGTGTAGAAACTCAAGTCACATTTTCTTTGTTAGAAGAGCCCTTCTTGCTCTTTGCTGTGGAAAAAAGAATAGAAAACAAACTGAATAATAAATGTTTACGCGTTTCGAGGAAGCCAAGCACTCGGTGATGTTTGAGTCTATAGGGGCTGATGTGCTGCTACGCTCAGCACTTCAGTGGAGCTATGATAGCTGACAGCCCCCATGGACGTACCCAGGGAGTGCTGCGGACGCTCAGAGCCCAGCAGGATCAGACCTTACATTAACATTACCAACTGATGAAGCACAAGGGGCCCGGAGGAAAATAAGTTTCTGGCTCCTGCTGGGATTCTTGGGTTCCTGTCACAATTTTCAGCATGGGAAATTTAGGCAAGTTTTAACACAGCTGACAACACCGTTGAAAACTTTGTGCTTCTGTGGGGTGTATAAACTCTGCAGTAGGGGAACTTCTTACCAGTCAGCTTTTAAATGCTGCACTCCTTCTTGCAGAGTTTATGCTGGTGAAGCCTGTGGAACTTGCTCGGGTTGAGCAGCTCCAGTTATACATAACTGGTAATACATAACTGAGCTGATCCTTTATTTTTTTTCAATGGAGAAGATTGTGGGCAATTCAGGGAGCGAAAAATACAGATGCTTGTGTTGCTGTAACATTAATGTCTCAGATGAATAGGTTTCTAAATTGTGACATTTGGGAAATGTTATCTTGTCTTTATTGTGCGTGTAGAAGATGGTGTTTTCAGTACGAATATTTCTTTGTGGTTTGTTTCTCTGAAGACTGTTTTGCTGGATGTTGGGTATGTAAAATGCTGAGATAATGTTACTATGAGAACCTTCAGCATTTCATATCCATATTGGTAGTGTTTAGCTATGAGACTGTGATGGTAGTTGAGTTTGTTGCATTTCAGTTTTATTAACCAATCTGCACATGGTTATCACCTGCATGACTCACAATTAAGTAAAAGGAAATGCAGAAGTCACCCCCCAAAAAACCCACCCCAAACCCAACAGTAACTCCAAATACTGTATAAAACCCTCTAAATCCAGCCATAAATCCAGTCCTGGAAACAGCTCAGTGTTTTCTCTGACAGCTGCAATCTGCAGTCTTACAACTTCAAATTTGCACTTTGCCTGCTGGGAAAGGAGCTTTCCTTCACTAACACCTCCACGTAATTCAGCAGGACACATTTACAAAGAAAGGAAGCCTTTCCCGAGAGGAGCAGGCTCTTCAGCTGCACAATGATACTTGTGCAGTTGAACTCAGGTTATTTATTTTCCTCCCTCCCTGTTAAAAAAAAAAAAAAAAAAAAAAAAAAATTGTGACATTTGTATCTTATTTGCTCTGTTCTTTGGGGTTTTTTGTCCCTTTTGGACCCATAAAGAAAAAGGGTCCTGGGAACTGTTTGTTTGCCCTTTTCTCTTTCCCGCGTGACCTGCAGGGACTACCATTGTGAGCGGGCAGCGATGGGAGAAAAAACTGCTTATGCTTGTTAGGGTCTCGCGGTTTTGGTAACAGTGTGACCCTTGTTTTAGGTTCAGATATGTTTGCTTGAACAGCCTGGGAAGGAGAGGTGGGTTCCCACCAGCACAGCAGGTGTATTTCTCCAGCAAACCTGGGACCCTGGCAGCAGCTGCGGCGGGCTGGCTCCTGGCTCCTGCTCCTTGCCACACTGGAGGGGGATACCGGGAACCTCTGGTGAACTGGCACTTCCAAGTATTCCTCAGCGAAGCAAATTGTTCCAGTAGAAGCCAATTCCCCTCCCTACGGCACCTTCCTGTCTCTTTTGCAGAAAGCACGCTGTGGCAGCAGCCACCGCTGCATCTCAGCAAGTCTGTGCAGATAACTTGCAGCAAGTCACAGAGAAAATGCTTTCTTTCTGCAGGGGTTTAATTAGGCTGTGAATCACATTAGCGGAGAGGGCATACTTACTGTGCCATACGGTGGACATCACTCAAGCTGGGCGTGAAAGGGCAGGCACCGCAGGGTGTGCAGCAGAGACCGAGCCAGCCTGACTTTGCTCCCCGAGACTTGCAAAGGCTGAATAAAGCGCAACGCTCGTAGCAACGCACCTTGTGCGAGCCTGGTTGCGGGATGCACTGCCAGAATCGTACAGGACCTCCAGAGGAGTGAGTGCTCTGGCAGAGCATCCTTGCAGAGTGGGATGTGGTTCGGGCAGCGCGCGTGTGTGCCTGTGCCGCTGTGTTGTACCCGTGTTGTGATCCTGCTGTCCTACTAGGTCAGGCTGTGTTTCAACGGTGCATAAGGAAACATGGTATTGGAAAAGTTGCTTTACTGCTGTGGGTGGGCTCCACATGGCCCTCCAAGCCAGTGCTGGAAGACCACTAAGCATAGAATCATAGAATCATAGAATCACTTGGGTTGGAAGAGACCTTCAAGATCACGGAGTCCAACCATAACCTACACTGCCAAAACCACCCCTAAACCATGTCCCTCAACACCACGTCCACCCGTCTTTTAAATACCTCCAGGGATGGCGATTCCACCACCTCCCTGGGCAGCCTGTTCCAATGCCTGATAACCCTTTTGGTAAAGAAGTTTTTCCTAATACCCAATCTAAACCTCCCCTGGCACAACTTGAGGCCATTTCCTCTTGTCCTGTCGCTTGTTACTTGGGAGAAGAGACTGACCCCCACCTGGCTACAACCTCCTTTCAGGTAGTTGTAGAGAGTGATAAGGTCTCCCCCCAACCTTCTCTTCTCCAGGCTAAACAATCCCAACTCTCTCAGCCGCTCCTCATAAGACCTGTTCTCCAGACCCCTCACCAGCTTCATTGCCCTAAGCATTTTATCATCTGTGCTTTCAACTGGCTCGTGGGCAGGGCAGTGGAGATGCTGCGGGGCAGGAAGGGGGGACATTGGCCAAGCTGGGTCTCAGGAAATAGTTTTCTGCTCTTTCATTTGCCATTCTTCATGAGGACTTAAAACTGGATGATGACATAGAAAACAGAGCGCCCCTAAAAATGCCATCCTCAAAACCAGTAGTAATCGGAAGGAAGAGCGTATGCAGAAAGTTACAGAGTGTGCAGGGAAGGGGCTGGGCTCGTTTATTGCATGCCTGTAGCCTGAGCAAGCAGCTGGTGAGTGAAATCATATACACATGCACTCACGTGTGCACACACACACACACAAACACAGAGCTCTGCATTTGTCAGTGTAGTAGGATGGCCTCTGTATATGAAAGATCATGTCCGTGCTAAAGGGGCATCACCCAGGGAGAGTCACGCTTTCAGGGACTGCAAAGGAGAAAATCATTGAGATATGTATGTATATATATACACATTGCCGGAAGACCAAAAAGATAGCAGAAGCAGAACTGAGCTGTTTAGACTTCTTTTTAACACTTTTATTTATTAAAATGCTCTAGATGCAGAGGAGCTCTGCTCATTATTTATAAGTGTTGCTACTGCCTTGAGATGGAATCTGCAGGCACTTTGATAAATGTGGTGAAAGCTTGTCTGGTGTCACTGCCACTTCTCTAAAGTGCCTCCTGCATCCTCTGCTGAATTGCTGTTTCATCAGTTTGGACAGCAGTGTTCCTCAGCGAATTGCAGTAAAAGTCTAGTTGCATCATCCCATGCTTATGGAAATGGAGCAGGAGGGAGTGAGCACCATGAGTGTCTTGTCACTGCTAGGCAAGTCAGGAAGGAGACAGCCCTGCTGAGCCCCACACTCTCCTCCATCCTGGTGAGTTTGGTGGATAAAGGCTCCTGTTTGGTACCACCATGTGCATGCTTATCTTTTGCCCTGTGCCCACAGCGAGGAATGGCATTCCTATTTGAATCGCCTGTGCCAGAGAGCAGAAATCATATTGTTCCAGCATCAGCCCCTCCTTCCCATCATCCCAATGCCTGTGGTGGGGACAGGCCACCCGTGGGCTGCACGTGGGGCTGTCCTGACAGCTGAGCGCAGGGAGCTTTTAAAGGGCTTAAAGAGTGCAACTCCCCTGGGATCAGAGAAGACCGAAGTGATGACATTGAAAAATCTAGTGACCAAAACACAAAGGGATGAAGTTTGTTTAAAAAAACCCCAAAACAACAAGCAAACCAACAAAAACCAATCAATGACAACAACAAAAAAGCAACCTCGCAAAACCTTGTCTACCTCCTTTGGGCAGAGGGAGTTGCTCTTAGCTGATCTTGCTGAGCAGAAGTTGCACTTGCGCTGAAGCAGGTGCCTGTCAGGATGATGAGGCAATGGAAAGATTGTCCTGCGAGGGGAGATTAGAAGAGCTTGGACTGTTTAGCCTGAGGAAAATGGTAGGGGGAGTTTGAGAGAGCTCTGTAAATACGTCAGCAGGTAAACAGTGTGATGGGGGTAAAGCTTTTTAAGGCTAAGGGAAGGTGCTGGCAGCAGTACAGGTTCCTATAAATTCAGTTGTGGCAATCTAGTCTGGGAATTAAAGCAAAATTTCAAATCGTTAAGTCAGGGAAGTTTGGGAAGAAGCTTCCAAGCAGAGTAACAGGAGCAAAACACCCATGCAGTCTTTTAAGATGAGTCTCTATCTGCCTGTGAAAGGGATTGTATGAGGGGGGCCAGGCTCTGAGTGCTAATAGATTCTGTCCTATGCCACTTCCTATGTTCCTAGTCCCACATTAACCATGCAGGCTTTATGTATGAGATGTGCCTAAATAGAAATTATAGACGAAAGTGTAAGTGGTTTGCAATTTTGAACTCATTTCTTGTGAGCTTTTTGTTGGCATGGCGGTTTTTTTGTTCTGTTTTGTGTTACAATGGCTCCTTTCAGAGTGTCCTTTTGACCTGAATATGCCGCAGCAGCGTTTCACCTGCTGCCCAGGTTTCCCCTTCCCCCTCCTCAAGCCGTCTCTCTTGTGCAAGCTGTTTCCACCAATGCATAGTGCAGCTCAGCACTTTTGGGGGCTAAAAGCTATTTACCAGCTAAGAGGGCAAGAGTACAAAACTATTTTCAGCACCGTGACCCGCCTTGGCCAATTGGATTGTGTCTGGCAATCCTATTTGGTGGAGCTGGGGTCACATAACCTGAAATAGTTTCTGCTCTTTGCCTTCACCTCTGGCTCTCGTGCCCATACAGCAACTGGGTTGCAGTGCCTGTGCTGTAATACCTGACCTCCGGAGAACGAAAGGGCAGTGTGGGGTTTTGGGCTGAAGCTCCTTGCTGCCTTGCCAGGAGGTTGCCCCTTCCTCCCCGATGATGCCCCGTGGAGCAGTGTCCTCCTGCCATGACGTGAGGTTGCTCTCTGCCCCTGCAGAGTCAGGCAGAGGTGTGTTGAGCTCTGAACTCCAGCTCCCTAACCCCTCAGGTTAAAAGACTTTGGGTTAAAACTCCTTCGGGTTTTTGCCTTGCTGAAAAATCAGCGGAGCTTGTAAAATGTCTGGGCATTGAGGAGTGGCTGCGGGGCAGCGTGCAGGAGTGGCATCAGGCTCCACGCATTGGGTTACTGGCCCTCCTGGAGCACTTGGGTGCTTACCAAGGAATTACAGACACTTTGACCCTGAATCCCAGATCATCCTGTGCAGGCCCCCGAACTGCAGTGGAAGAAGCTTAAGCGTGCACGCTCTGTGTAGCCATCATGGGAGCTGATCCCTGGCTGCGTGGTGGCTGCAGCGGCGACTCGGAACAAGCCCATTGTGACTGAGGAAGGGCAACGGCGTGAGGGCCAGGGCCAGGAATGAGCCTGATGGCATGAGCTGGCTCAGCGAAGCAGCTGGCATTACAGCTCAGCCTAAACTGGGGCTTGCACCTAGAGTTTTAGTGGGGAGCGGTACCTCGGCATGCCACTGCAGCGCTTCCATTCTCCCCTGTGCTCCCACATCCTAATGGTCCTGCGTATCCTGCGATGGGCAGGAAGCGTTTAAGAGTTAAGTCCGGTAAGGAGAGGGGCATCAATAATCTCTTATACAGTTCACTTCAAATGTTTAAAGTATTTAAAAGCCCTGAATAATCTATTGCCTAAATGAAGCCAAGAATGGAAAGGGTTGTTTAGCCCAAACTGTGCGTTTCAGACAGGATTTGAGGCTCTTGGGTTTTTCTTGGTGCAGTGACTAAACAGCGCATTTGCAGTATACATTTTTAGCCCAGTTTTACTGGGAGGGAAGGACTGTGAAGTTGCACTATATCTGCTTCACCCTTATAGCTTTGTACTGTGTTGGCCAATTTCAGCCCTGTTTGTCAGGAGCCTCCAAAACACTGCATTTGCCAGAATTCATCAAAGCATATAACCAGATTAAGAAAGAAAACCAAATGAATAACGCCGCTGTGGGAAAGGAGGTCTGCAATGTGAATTTAGGTAGATTATTAGGCATAAGAAAACCAAAACCAGCAGGTTGCAGGAATCTAGGCTTCAGTCCTACTACTCAGGGATTCCTTGAGCATTTGGGATGAGGGTGTGTGTGGAAAGCTTAAGGTCTCCCTCTGAGCTTGTACAAGACTACAAAGCAGGAATGTTGCTGTGTTTTGTGGTTACCAGTTATAGCTCAGCTCAGCTGAGGCACCTTTTGGCCTTGATTGCTGCAACTTTCAGTCCTTTGATTGACAGAGGGCACCCTGCCCTCTGAGCTGGGCTCACATGCCTGCTTTCTCTCTCATCAAAGGCAAACAACTGTGGGCTAATCCCCCAGGCAGCGCCGGAGGCAATGAGAGATGCTCTGCTCTCCTTTGAGGGGTAAGATGAGATGCTCCCTCGGGCCCTGGCACAGGTCCCGCAGGTGCTGCTCAGCCCAAATCATGGGTTGATGCTGCTTCTGACTTGCGCCTGTGCTCAACGCAGCAATCCCATTTATTTCGAGGCATAAAACTTTTGCACGGCAGAGGCATGTTCTCTGGAGGAGTGGGAGGAACGAGAAGGCTGTCTGAGGATAAGGTGCAGTCTGGTATGAAAGGCTTTTGCATTTCCCTAGCTAAAGCATAAGCTGGAGTTTGTGCTGTGTCGCTAAAACCAGCATCAACTCAGGCACGAGACTTTTGTTACCCTGGGTGAAGGACTGGGCTGAGCCTGGGTCCCGGTGCCATGTGTGGTGAGCCTTTGTCAGCCTTGCGATGGAGTAAAACAGTTGGCAAGCGTTGTCAGAAACCAGTGCATGCAGCATTTTGCACTGCTTTAGACAGCACTTTTCATCATGGGCCACTGGAGACGCTGAGTTAAGCCTGGCAAGAAACCCAGGAGGCAGGTCAAGTATGCTACAGGCTGGGGCAAGCTGGGGGGAGCACGTGTAGTCACAGTTGTGGAGTCACGGGGTGGGCAGAGCAGGGGCGGACTCCTGGCAGTCTCCCTCTCTTTGCAGCATTCAGACTACCGAATTTGGCCACGCCAAGCTGCTGATTTCCTCAACTTGCCCCTCTGGCCCATGCAGCAGCAGCTGTTGCATGGGAATGAAGTGCTTTTCCTGCTAAACTAATATCCAGCCCTGAAAAATTAGGCTAGAATTTCTCTCTCCCCCACCCCAGTACCCTTGTTCCCATGTGTCTTTGCAGGGATGGTGTGGGCTCTCCCAGAGATATTCAGCAGTGGCACGTGATTTATCGTGGTTTCCTTTTCCTGCCTTCTCACAAAGTAAAACCTTTTTCTTGTTTCAGTGTTGGCAAGAGTAGGGGCATTGGATTTGGATCCAGCATGAAGATGAGCAGCCAGCATAAATCCTGGGCGGGATTTTGGAGTAAATAACACACCCAATTCATCTCACTCTGTCATTTGCACTAGGTGTCTTGGAAACCAGAGCCTCTGTTAGTCAGGAAAGCCTCCACCAGCTGGAGATGAAAGAATCTTTCCAGCCTGAGTGCTGGCATCCCTGGAAGGATTTCCTTCTAGGCTTTCTCAGTTTACCTGGACAATACTCATAACCTTAGCCTTTCTTGCACATGCTTTAATCTCATGTTTCAGACCGTCTGTTGGTCATTTGTAGGGTCAAAAGGGCATTTCTTCCTCTGATCAGCATGGCAGAATCTGCTATAATCTGGATGCTTTTTTTCCCATCCACTGTACTTTGAGGCATGCTCCACTCTTTCAAATTCCTGGGCATTTTTGCCCAATAAATTCCTCCTGATGGTGAAGACGCACAGCAGAGCCTTGCAGTGTGTTAGTGGGGCAGTTCATCTGCTCTCCTGTCCCTGGGCTCTGTGTAGTGACAGCTTTGGGTCTTCTACTCTCAGGGGCACGGGGCATTGGGAGGAGGGTGAAGTTATTCTTTGTGGGACCTTTCCATATCAAAATGTCCATTGCCAGACTTCCAGCAATTGCACTGTGCTGCATTTGGTGACCCTGATGGTCTGTTCCAGTCTTTCTTTCCTGGTGACTGGGATGTGATTCATCTGAGGACTGGCGGGATGCCTGCAGTCCATGGTGGGGAACTGGACTTCCTCGGGAACTGCCACCATGTTTTCTTTCATGCTGCTCCAAGTGCAGCCTATGTCCTCATCCTGCTCAGGGCTGAGCACTGCTGGGCTACCCCTTCCTCCCTCTCTCCCGTTTGAATCTTGTTGTTCACCTCATTTAGTTCTGAATTGCAGTACTCAGAGTATAAATAAATAAATCTATCAATAATCTGTGTTTAGAAACAAGCCTCCAGGATGTTTAATTAAACCCAGTGTGATGGAGGCAGCCAGAAGGCACGCATGGGGTGCGTTGTGTGCACAGAGAGATGGCCGTGGGGGACCAGCAAGTGTGTACATGTGGGTGAGAGAGAGAATAAAAGATCTGGTTAAATAGATCCTTTCTATCCATGCTGCAAATATAATGTTCTTAAATGTTTAACCCACGAGGAAACAACAATCCCCTTATGAAATATACGGAGAGGCTTGTGCCAGGAAAAGGTCAGCAGCCCAGTTTCACGTGGCTAACCTGGCCATGGGCTGGGGCGGTAGAGGGTTTGGGAGGGGAAGAGATGCTCAGCCAAACCTTTCCTAGCAAAGGGGCTGGATTTTTCCTGCTGGGGTCAAACTGGAAGGCTGACAACTCTCACGTAGTTTGAAAGAGAGACAAAAGGCAGCCCAGGGAGGGGATGTGCAGGCTGTTGCCTTACCAAGGCATTGGCTGCTTGCAAAGAGGAGAGGAAAAGCGGAAAGGAAGCAAAGCTCTGAGTTTCAACTCTTGTTTCATCCCTGCCACCCGTAACTTCCATGCCTCTTTCCTTCATGAACTAATTGCTAACTGAATTTCATAAAGAACAGATTTTATTTCATCCTAAGTTATTTTGGAGGAGAAGAACAGGGAAACCTGTGTGTGCCAGAAAGGAATATTTTGGTGCTAGCAGATGTCTGTTTTCTTTTTTAAATTAATTTCCCTTTCGTACCTTGTCCAGTTTTTCTGCTTGTGTTCTTTATTTGCCAAAAATAGTGGGGTTCTGCTTCCCCTTTGCTGCCGTGCAGAGTCCCTCCTCACCTCCCTTCCTCTGCTGCCCATTTCTTCACTTAAAACACGATGACACTTGAGTGCTGAGGACAACAGGAGGAGCAGGACCCTGATGCTCAGCAGCTTTCCCCAGCCAGGGGGCAGGAGCCCTTGAGAGGGGATTTGCCCCTTCGAGGCAGCTGAGGGTGTAAATGGGGTTTGTGCCCCTGTAGATAAGCGCCCGCCACAGTGGGTACCGCAGCGGGTCCCGCAGTGAGCTGTTTTGCTGCTGCTGGTGGTGCGGGGCATGGGGTGCTCCAGCTGCCTGCAAAGCTGGCATCACTCTCACGTGTCTGGCGCCCATTTAAAAACAAGGGGGGGTAGGGGGGAGGGAAAAAGGGCTTTTTGTTTTCCAACTGGAATAGCTTCGACAAGTCACAGGCACCACCTCCGTAAATGCAGCCGTTGTGTGCCGCCCCGCCATGACCGGCTCCCTTGTGCTCGTCCCCGCACGGCCGGCAGACCCAGAGGGGCTCCTCTGAGGCAGGGCTTGTTGCAAGCTGGCAGACGTGGTGGTGGAGAAGAGGCAAAGGACGGTGCTGCTCTGCGAGCAGCCTCGCAGCTGCGAGGGTCACCGAGCGCGAGGTGCAGCTGCTGCTTTTCAGCCGTACCAGAGCGCCGAGCCATCGCGCTTGCAGCGCTGGCTGACATAAAAGGAATATTGCGGAAAGGTGTTTTACCTGACGAGGCTTGCTTTGCCGTCTGTGAAGCCTACAATCCTGTGCCTTCCCTGGAACACAGGATGGTGAAAAGGATTAGGGTGGGAGCGCCTGTCTAGCCCACCTGCAGGTGGAGAAGCATGGCTCCTAATTTTTGCACTGAGGACTTTCAGCTGTGCTGTTGGGCTTGGCCACTGCACCACCCTTCGCTCGCCTTGCAGAAGTTTCTTTACTGCCTGAATGCTTGCAGAGCCATGGCATGGTTTTGGCCATCAGGCGAGGGTGGCTGCTTTGTTGAGCTCCTGGTTTAAGCCTTCTGCTGGAGTCGCTGCTCCTCCACATTGCAATTTTTGTGCCACGGCAGGTCATGCAGGTTCTTATCAGCTCTAATTAATGATCCCGGCAGTGGTGACAAGTGGCCCACAGAAGTGTGAATCTAGTTTAAGGAGACTAAAAAAAAAAAAAAAAAAAA
>VZSF01003928.1:0-150125 GCA_013398295.1 Chionis minor | reverse complement strand
AAAAAAAAAAAAAAAAAGAAAAAAAGCAAGCCTTCTAATCTGATCATTATGCTCAGGCCAAGGGATCAGCAAAATGATCAAGCGAGGAAGAGAAACAACTTCTGGCTACTAGATTTTGCATCCCTATCCAGGCCAAGTGCTGAGGGTAACTATTAATGACTGTAGCACAGTGAACATCAATCTTGTAACAAGCTTGGATAATACCCTCTAGTGAATTAACAAGGACTGCTGATATCTAAGTGCTTTTCAGCTGCACGTTGCCAGGAATAAATCTCAATTCTGGGGGGCCGGAGTCTTTCCTCAATCTGCATTTAATTCCCTCCCATCTGCTGTCTGCATTTCCCGACGATCCTCACCCAAGTAGGGTATGGGGTGTGTTTTGAGGGGAGTGGGGACGCGCTGGGCTCTCACTAGGCTGAAATGTCCCAAGGGCAGGATTTCTGCTGTGTGGGGATATCCAGGGTCTGTTGTGGTCTCCGTGCCCTCACGTGTGCAATCAGGCGCTGCCCCAGCCAAAATGTCCCCACAACCTCCACAGAGGTGGCTCTGCTGGTAGAACAAAACCACCCCGAGCTGGTGCAGTCTGGAGCCATGGGACAAAGGCGTTCTCATTCTCACCATTGCTGGGAATAATGGGGATAATTATCTCATTATTCCTGCAGCCTCCACAGCTCCCAGAGAAAGAGTAACTGGTGTGCAACAATGCCCCTGCTGTAAATAACGCCCTCAGCGCATTCCACTGAAGCAGAAGATGGAGGTATAAAGCACTGTCTGCCCTCCGACTATGCTCAGATTCACCACTTGGGTTTTTGGTCCACTGAGCTTTAGGTGTTGAGTTGTCTTTTTTTCCTTGAAAATGGGGGGGGGGGAGGAAGCCCTGCGTGGGCTTTCTAGAGTTTTATTTATTAATTAAATCGAGGGCATGGGTGCATGTTCAGTTTGCAACTGCTTAGAGTTGTGCAGGAAGCCTGTGCCACCCTGCTCCTGGAGGTGGCTGGCAACAGCATGGAGTGAGCAGGAAAGGGAACCTGTGTCCTGGCTGTACCAGTGCAAAATTAGGGGGTGCCACTTATTCCTCCTGGACCTGTCAAAATTTGTTTTCATCTGTAGGCCTCAAAAACGTCCCTGACAGCCTTGTTTGGCAGCAGGCAAGACTAGGGGGTAGGAAAGGGAGAGATTTTGCCAAGGTTCATGCAGCCTGAAGAGAGCCAAGAGGAGAACTAAGTGCCGTGAATCAGGTTTGTTCACTTTGCCTTGTTTTAAAGGTGTCCTATAAAAAGAAAAATATGCTGTCATTATAAGCAGAGATGTTTCTTTTGTCAAACTTCTGCACCGATCCACTGCTAGTTTGTGGAGGTTACTGCAGTGCTGCTGATGACTGTGCTGCTATCCAGAGGTGTCTAAAATCCCCTGGAGAATGTTTTGGTTCTTTTCTTTACTTGTTATTCACATGAGAAATATCAGGAAGATGTCTCCCAGGTTTTCCTAGAGAGCTTCTGGGAAGACTGGAAAGGTGTATCATGAAGTTTCTTCATCGTTGTCTGAAATTTGCGTTGGCTTGCAGGAAAAGCATTTTTTCTCAAAAGAATTTGTCAGGTAACTGGTTTAGGTAAGTGTTAACATGAAGCAGAGGGTGAGTTTTCAATGGTTCTTCCGGTTTCCTGGCTTGGGTGTCAGTTCTGTTCCTTGTGGTGTTACTGTTTCATTAGCGCACTGCAGATGACTTTGGCAAAAAATTTGGAAGCTGAGACCTAATACTTCTAATGTGTCTTAAAGAGAAGTAAAAAGCAGATGTAGAAAATCCATCCGTACATAAAGTCTCACGGAAGCCCCAGACTATTGCAAACTCATAAAACCCAGAATTCAAAGGCCAAAGCATCCTTCTCTTGCAGCCCCGCTGGGAGCAAGGCTGGTGCTAGTTGGCACGTGATGGTCACCTTTTTCCAGGTGACTGCTGCACCCTGGCTGGGCTGAGGGCAGGGGCAGACCGAGATGGGTGCGAGTCCTCCTGGAAAGGAGCAGAGCAGGCTGCAGGGAGCCGGGGGGACAATCCCCGTCACTCCATCCCAGGCTCTGCCACTGACTCACTGCAAAACTTCGGTGCCTCGTTTTCCAGCAGGCAAAACTGGGAAAGGTGGCTGTTGCTTGTGGCGCAGGGCGGCGGTGTGCGGATGACTGGGAGTTGTGCTCGTGCCTCTGCAACATGCTGGATGGATGCAAAATATCCTTCTTCCCTGTGCAGCCCCAAACCAGAAGCCCCGTGAGGCTGTGCGGAGGAGGGATCCCTCTTCCTTGTGGCCCATCTGCGACCTGTCCTGCCGGCAGCCTCTGCTATTCCCGCACTGAGCCAGCATCCCACTGGTACGGCCGGGCAGTCTGGCCCTGGGCAAGCGGCGGTTTACACAGAGGGTGGAGCTTCCTGAAATCCCGGCTGTAACCTCGGGAAGTACGGGCTGCAGCCAAGCAGTAAGACTTCTCTGTCTTTGCAACACCATCTGTCTCCTCTAACTTTCTGTAATCCCTCAGATGCTGGATTAGAAATTATCGCAGGGTTGGGCTGAATCCCAAAATGGGTTCCTCCTTCAAGTGGCTCAAGAGAGGGAAACCTCGCTGGAACGTGATGTCTTCCCACTCCTCCTCAGGGCCCCACAGGGTTGTCACCTTTCCAGCGTGGGGTATCCTGGAGTGGTAGAGCTGGATTTCTGCTTTGCATCTTGGCATCCCCTTCCCGTGCCATGCTGAGGTGTGGAGGGGATGGCACTTTGGGCTGAGGGGGACCAGTGCAGGGAGGGGAGCACAACCACTTGTTTCTCCTCTGTCCTCAGCTTGCCAGTGCCCTCCTCAACCTGACTCCTGGGAACTGAAGGAGAAATTGATCTTCCCTATGCCTTTTTGCAAGACCAAATATTTTAAGGAGGGAGACAAATTGCTTCCTTCCCATGCACCATGTCCAACATCCATGTTATCGCTGTGGCATGCCTACCATTGTCAGACGTTTCTTTGCTACTTAAAACATTTCCCTCCTTTTTCCGGTGCTGATGGCAGTCTTTCTGCAGGGGACGTAAAACGGGGTGACGAGGCTCAGTGCAGAGCGGTTGGTGCATGGTGCTGCTGGTGTCACCTCGGTGCCTTTGTGCCACCAACTCATGCAGGGCTCTGAGATGTAAGAACGCATCCTCCCTGCTCTCACCCCACCACTGGTAATGCCAGTTTTAGCAGGGTGAGCACTGCTAGCTTTTCCTTGGTGTTTCACAGTTGCGTCTGGACAAGGATTTAGGGACCTGTAGTGTAAGGATCTGTCAGTGACACTGAGATTATGCCGCTTGCCTGCCCGTAGAAGTGCTGCCATGCCAAGGGGCACGGCATATGCCTGGGGTCCCTTGGGCTGGAGAAGTCAGCGTGCTGGCTCTGGTGGTGGGAAAGAAGGAGGTGAGCCATCTTGGCTGGAGTACCTAGGGGAGATTTCTGATTCCTCATGCCAAGGTCTGAGCCAGGAGTATTGTGTAAGAGGCTGGTGCTGCTGGTTATAGGCATTATTTTGAGACGTGTTTTATTAATGTTGAAATTTGAACCAGAAGAGGAGTAGCTCAGTTAGTTGTGCAGTACTAGCAGGAATAAGGAGCCATGAAAATGTATCTGGGTGAGCAGAGCTAGGCGTGCGGGTGCACACAGAGGCAGCGGGTTTCATCAGCAAGGTCCTTTGGTAACAGTCATTTTTCTGACACTTTCATTGCCTCTCCTGTGAGGTGCAGCGGGGAAAGGATGACTGCCTGGAGGATGCTCCTGGGAGGTGAAACTGTGTGTGGTTTCCTCAGGGAAGCGGTGGTTTCTTTTGTGAACCATCCCTCTGCGCATGTGCACATTAGTGGTGATGAGATGTCGCTCCGTGCGATCCGTTCCCGCCTCCTGAAAGAACTTGTATTACAGAAAGGGAATAGGGGAAAAAGGAAAGATAAGAAGGGGATTTATCGGCTCGCGGGCAGGTGACGTGGGCAGTGCCTACATGATACATTGCAGGCAGAAGTAAGCTCCTTTGACCTGGCCTCTGAGACAGTGGCTGCAAGCCAGCGCTGGTCTGAAAGCCGTGAAACTGCTTCAGTGCAGCAGTTGGTATGAGCTAATGCACCTTGCATCTCAGCACACTAACCACAGATATGCAGCTTTATCCGCACAAAGGATGGTCAGGACTTGCTTCTGCCTGCAGCACGCCAGTTAATGTACATGTGGCTTCACTGATGCCATCTTATTATAACCCCTGCTTTTCCCAAAGTGCAGTTCACCTCCAAGTGCATGTTTAAGGGAAGGCTGCCTAGGCTGTCCCCTAAATAAGTAAAATGGCTCTAATGTGCACCAGCTGGTCCCATCTCCTTCAGATCTAATTGTTTAATGTAGGGTTGCACGTTAGACTCAGCTTGGCAACTCGACAGTGATGTTGTGGTTTGATCCTGTGATGAGTTCACACAGGGATCTCAAATATCACAGTGTAACATTGCAACGTGACCATTAGTCTTGAAAAGTACCTTTAAAAATAATAATTAATGTGAGGCTCCCAATTTCTGTTTCTCTATAAGGTTGAATATTCCCAAGCTGTGGGCACCATCGATGTCCTAGTGGGTGGCCTGCTGAGTGCCCATGTTTAGGAAGACACTTGATACAGTGGATTGGAGGATTAATTTGGGATGGGGCAGTTTTGCCCTGAGAAATGGGTAGTTTGGAGAGACCCTTCTGTACACCACAGTTGTTTGCGCACAGACCTATATTCATCCTGGGATTTGCTGTTTCTGCGGAGGAGAGCAGAAACAGGGCAGCTCGTGACATCCCTGTCTCTCTTCTGAAGAAATGGGAAGACGGCTAACAGGGATGTGAAGTGTCACTGTCCCTTTTCATCTGAGGGTCGGAAACCTCTTTACAGGCATTTAAGCTTTAAAAAATCCCCCTGCAAGGTGTAGAAGGAATTCTTTACAAATGGAGAAACTGAGACAAAATGCCTTGCTCCTGCTTGCTTGATCCACTCATCACTGAAAGAATTGGAGATGGGAGCTGGGACACCTATTCCTAGCCCTGTGCACTGACCACAGGGTCCTCCTTCTCTGTCACCTTGGGAGGGACATAGCCCACCCAATAGTGCTCCTGGGAGGGCTTTCAGTGCCTGCTTTGATCAGAAGACTACTTTGTGAATGCTTCTCCTCTCTTCATGCAATGACACCTTGTGTCTGACCTTTATTTCCTATGGATATATTGTTTAACTACTCCGTTTCAGGTATGCCAGCCAACAGGACCTAACCATAAGTGCCTCCTATTCCCTATCCCTCCCTGCTTTCAACCACTGATGACTTGAATCACACCAAAAAAGCCTGATCTTGTGTGGACCTTTGTTTGGTGGCTCTGTGCTTCGCTTTCTGGATCACCTTGCCGGTCATGGGTGCAAAGGAAACCCATCCGTGGGGGAAGGGAGCAGGCTGGGAATGCCCAGCCTCTCAGGGACATGTCTGGTCCTGCCTGTTGTGAATGGGAGCTGCTACTCCGTCCTCTCTTCCTCTTCCCTGCAGTGAGCTCACCATCTGCTTACCTTAATGGACTAGAGATTAGCCCGAGGGTTAAGTTATCAACATAATTAACCTAGATTTCTCCTCTATGGCTGAGGCAATTTTTACTTATCTACTACTCAGGTGATGTTGTGAAATTTGGACGGCTCTCTAGGAACAACAGAAGCCGGAGCAAGTGGAGAGAAATGCTTTCAAAGTTTGAAATTACCCTGAAGCCCCCAAGGCATAGAGATGAGAGATGATGAAGTTTGCACAGGGTCACGTATGTTCTCAGCTATGAGAACGGTATTGCAGAGAAGCCTAATATATTATTAATACTGCCTGTTCCTTATGTGGAGGGCTTTTCAGCTCTGTGTCTCAAACCAGGCAAGACTCATTAGCTCCATTTTATGGAAATTTGTTCCTGGAACATATGCAGAAAGGTAACAAATTGAAAATATATGACATCCCTCCATTTCTGCCCAGTGTGCATCATGCAGAAGACTATTGTAGGTCTACCTGTAGGACACTTTCCAGCCTGTGCTCCAGCTATAAGCAGTTCAGTGACAGACTATCATCGTTCGATACTGTGGTCATGTATCACCAGATACTCTTTTCATTCTGGCTCAGTATGCCAGAGCTAATGGGACTCTACAGCCATGTGTGGGTGCCTTTTATGCTGCCTTTTCCTCGACAGTAAAAGATTACCATTGCTGCTTCACAGCATCCCTAGCTGCCTTTCCTGCCCTAGATTCAGTCCGTGTTTGTGGATAGCGCTATCGGACTCGTGCACAATCTTCCTTGGCAGGCCCAGTGATGACAAGGCAGTGCCTGAACTTTCAGAGGGCACCAAGTTCCTGCATATGCCCTCTGCGGCCCTCCTGCCTGTGTCCATGGCATTCAACCCATGCATATTTGCTCTGGGCGCAGCTTGGTATGGGTGGAGATGGCTTGCAGAGGCTGTGAGCGTGGGAGCGCTGCCTGACCCATCCCGGCGGGCACTTCCCATGTCCAGAGGACATGCCATGCAGAACTGGAGGACGTCTGGCGTGCCGTCAGGCTTCAGAGGCGGCACTCAAGCGATCATTGTAATTACCGTCCTGAAATCTTTTAATCCCTTGGTTAAATAAAACCAACAAATGACAGTGGGAGTAGGAAACTGCAGACGGCTGGAGGACAGCCGTGCCACGAGCAACGAGATGTGCGAATGAACAAACACTCGCATCCTGCCAGAGATGCCTAATCTTGCTAATGATGAAATTAGCGTGCAGCTTTGGTCAGATCCCACCCAAACCTGGGTGCTCAGCTCCAGATATCTCCTTGCCACAGAGGCAGGCAAGTTAGAAGGAGTTCAAAGAATAATAACAACAATTAGGGTGCTGGAGGGGAGCCGAGGTATGAGGAAAGATTAAAGCAACTAAGTGTGTTTATCATGGGTAATTGGTGATTAAGAGGGGAAACCTAACTGTCTTCCTGTAATTTGAAGGGTGTGAACTTCAGGGAGAGGAGCTGCTTAGAAGGGTAGCAGGAGGTATATAAGTAGGAGTGATGTGATAATGCTCAGGGAAAGAAATGTAGGTGGAATATCAAGAAAAGCTTCCAATAGACATCTATTGGTCTGGCTTATGAGTGACAATGATAAGAACATCACTGTTTAAGGCACAAGAAAATGCTGGAGGCGAGACCCCATAGTAGTAAATTGTTCTGCATAGCCAGGGCTGGACTGCCTGAGACCACACACGTTTTGTCCCCTTCTCCACACTTTTTTTTTTTTTATATGAAGAAGCAAACAGCACCAGTGCTTCTTGTGATTTTCAGTGGAAACGTGTTGCAAACTTCCACTTTTCAGTAATGCTTTACCCCTCACTGTCACTGTTAAATCTGTCTGCTGTCAAATTGTAGTGGGGTGTCAGTCCTCATGTCTCTCTGGTAAGGTCTGGGAAGGATTTGGTGAACGCTGGTGGCGTGACACATCCCCGGACTCTGCTGAGAGCAGCTCTCTTCAGTGAAATGGGGGGAGCTGTGGTGGTGCCAAGTTGCTTGGAGTTAGAAAAGCCTCACACCGTGCCCATGTTGATTTTGCATGTGCTGCTTGGTTTGCCCTGCCGAATCGGTGCGCCAATTATTAACGTTTCAATAAGGCTTAAAAATTGCAGACCTGTCCTTTCGGGATGGCAGAGCCCCAGTCGCAGTGTAGGGAGGTTCGCCCTTATCACAGGCAGGAGGGATCCAAGTTTTCTTACGAAGGGTTTGTGCACTGTCTGTGCTTTTGGAGGCATTCAGAGGGACCATGGTTGGAGCACAGTGGCAGCCACCTAATGCGCTAGTCCTTTGTTGTCCCACGATTGTGCCCATGCAGAAGAGGCAGCGTCACTCTCCTGACAGATGAAGCATCTACTTGAGTGCTTCTAGTGGTGGCTATGCTGCAGCCTTCTTACTTGTTAAAAATAGACCCAACCACCCCTCCCAACATGAAGTCTGCCTGTACACTGCTGGGGACTGCTGCTTCCTGTGTACAGTTGATCCCCTCCATATGCTTACACATCCCCCCCCCCCAGTTGCCTGCATGTTTTCCATAGAGTTTGCAGAGTTTTTGCTGGCAGAGCGCATTGCCTAGAATGGGTTCCCACTGCAACCATCTCACCTCATTAATCTCCAAAACATAACGCGTTTTCCAAGTTTACAGCTGCCCTTGGGAACCTATCTGTAACACACACAAATTCCTCACCTTATACTCATCTGTTCTCCTGCTCCTTTCTGCCTTTCTCCCCAAACCTGCACGACACCCCCCACGCCTCCCTGAAATGCGTTCCTGTTTTGCGCATCAGCTGTCCAAAGGCCGTGGCACCAGGTACCAGCGCAGTGAACGCTGTGACGTGGTGCCCGCGCTCTGCCGCGGCTCTAACCCTGGGCGGCTGCTCCCCATCTTCATCATCCTAACGCAGAGTGACTCGGCTTGAGTGCCCCTGCAGTAACCTGCCTGGCCATAAATTGGAGACCTTTACAGCTGAAGGTTTGCTTCTAACGTCTTTTTTTAGCTCGCCTGGTATAATTCTCTGCTCTGTGACTGCTCGCAGACACCGTTGCAGGTTTTATTTCCAAAGCAGACTGCATTGTAATTAAGAGGCCCCCAAATGAACTCAGCCTAGCAATAATAAAATGTAATAAACTGAGCTCCTAACAAGACTGATTGGAGAGCAGTCAAGCTGGACTTGCCTGGGATGTCTCAGCATCCACATAGACATTTTACCTGACAGAATAATAGCAAGTTTCTTGCAATTGTTATGTTCGCCTTCTCTGCAAGGGTCTGACAGCTGCTGTCACCTCAGAAATCACCAGTGAAGGGGTGCATCCTTGTCTTTCCACGGAGGTAACAGCACCAGCTACACAATAGAAGCTTTCATGCTGGAAAATTTCCAGACACCTCTAGAGAGGAAAATCCTGCCGCTGTCAGACACTGACCATAGAACTGAATAATGCAACCAACAGCAGCTGCAGGATCAATCCTTCACCTCCTACCCACAGGCAGGCAGCTCTGAATAACTGCAGTCTACAACAAAATGCAGAAAATTAGGGTCTGTAACATGATGTTGATGCAGACATCCAAGTTTTGAGATCTGGCTTCTTGAGGACCTGAAGGCGTCTTTCTCACGTGGAGTTGTATTGGCTTGTAATGTTTGCTGACTTGCAGCTATCCTGTTGGGCTGGGAGGCTACATCTCTCTGCATTATGGCCCACTTCTGGTGCAGTCTGGTGTTATCTTGCTTCAGGACATGTGATTGAATTCTGGCTCCAGCAGTGCTCAGTGAACCTCTTGATCAATTGGCCTGGATAAAATTTGGGTGGGTTGCATTACTGGGTCTTGCCTTCCTTGCCTGCCAACCTCTAGTGAAAAGCAGCTTGCTTGTCATCATGTCACGGTCATCATGCGTCTCTGAGAGAAGGCTATGAGATGGTTGTCTAAAGAGCAAAGGATCCTGGCACTCCACAAAAGTCTAAAGTGCTTGTCCAGGCAAAGGTCAAGACGCTTCCTTCCTTGAAGGCATCCCAAACCCACGAGTGTGAGACAGCAGCTTGTTGGCTGGCAGATGGTACAGGACAAGAATGGTCCTCCCCCTCTGTGTCCAAGCCCATGTCAACTCAAGGAGCTATGTGCTGCCATCTTTGGTGAAGCCAGTCAGCATGAACACATGGTGGTGAGGATGTGTGCCAGCAGGGAGCAACCATGGACTGACTCTGCACCTGGGAACAAACCTGTGCACAGAGACCGTCCTGCTCTTCTCTCCACCTGCTCCCTGCCAGGGAATGAGGCGACTCCTTGGCTGGGTCCTTCTCACAGGCAGCTTCAGAGGCAGGGAGCAGGTTGGCGGCTGCTGCATGGGTGGCTGGTGTCATGCAGGAGGGAGGTGGCAGCGCTGGCAGGGATGTGGGGCCAGCCAGGAGAGTTGTGTTGCAGGATGGTGCGGTTGTGTGAGCGGCTGTCAGTCTCCTGGCATCTCCAGTGGACTTGACAGCTGTGCAAACAGTGCAGGCAAACTTACCCAAGAGGAAGTGACAGTGAGGAAATGGAAACCTCTGGAAGCATACCAGGGAGTGAAGCCTCATTATAATATACCCCCAGGCCAGATCAGAATTACTTTAGTGCAATGATACAGTATTTTTTTTCTCTGCTTTCCTCTCAGGGATGAGATGCTACAGATCTTGACTGGTATTGCTGGGTATGTAAAATGTCATGTTGCACAGTTGAAAGAGATGCTGGCCAAGGGAAATACGAGGCCTGCACAAAAAAGCTAGCTTGAATGTGCATTTGCTGGATAGCAGAGCCTTGGCTTTACAGATTCAGCCTGTTTCAGAGTTCTCTTAATTTTGCAAAAGGAGCCCAAGTCCTGTGGGGCTTCTGCTAGTCACCCACAAAGTACAGGAAGGAGCTTTTCCTACCCCTTCCTAAATATACACGTAAATGTATATTTACATTTGATATTGGAGGGGCTGTGTGTGTTTTATTTTCACCAGGATCAGATTTACTTTGGGCAGGAAGTTGCCATCTCTTTTAATACAGCCTGGACGCCATGGAGATGTGGTAGATCAAGTGGGACCCTCTCTCTCTTGCCCTTTTACCATACTGCCAGAAAACCAGCATCTGCTCTTGATTTTCACCTTCCCCTGGAAGAGAAGAGATGGGAGAAAATAGCACACTGGACATGTGTGGCAGTGCCACAACTGTCATTAGAAAACTTCTGAGGCCAGCAGGCATCCCTGATTGGTGGGTCATGTCATGATTGGGGACGACACTTGCCCGCAGTGGGGCTGCAATGACCGAACGCATTTCAGCTTCTTTTTCTCTGCATCACCATCTAAATAAATCTCAAAGACTGAAAGGCGGTTATGATCATTTATCATTTGACGAGCTTCAGCTTTGTTTCTGGCAGGTACTAATAGAGAAAACATTGTCATCCAAACCCAAGCAGCCTTCAACTGGAGTTAAATTACAGCACTGCTGAAGAGCGACAGATTTGGGAGAGAAAATAATAACAGGTGGGCAGATTATTAAAATACAATGCAGACAATACCTGGAGGGTAAATATAATCAGCTTTGAGATGGCAATGAAATCTGAGGAGCATTTTGAAAGCAGAGAAGGCTGGTAGGCATGTGTCTTCACAGTGTGGACCCCTGGTTACACAGCATTACACAGCTGGAGAGCTGACATCTTTATTTTAGCAGCTTGTTTTCCATCATACAGGAGTGCTTCTTGTACCTGATAACTCACAGGTAGCCAGGGTGTGTCTTATTTTGCCATGTTTCACAGTAGGCTTCTTGCAGCATCCCAGAAACCAGAAATGTATTCCTTCAAAAGCGAGTGCTTTTGGTGTGGCTGGTGTAAACTGTTTTGAGATGATGCTGCAGCCTTCTGCCTGCCTATCCGTGACTTACCACCATCTCCCCTGTCCTGGCATTGTGGAGGCTAGCTGAAAGTTGGCCCTGGGTTGCACATCTTGCCCTGGGGCTTTAAAACCAGCATGTGGCTGTGAGCACAGGCAATGCCAGTGTTGCCCACCACTGATCCCAGAGGAGCCGTTCCACAGCTTCTTTGGGTACGGGCGATGTCTCTCTTGGGCTCAGGCAAGCTTTCTTCTCCGCTTTGTGCAAGGGCTCCATCTTGCTCTCCCAGCCTCCCGCCCCGTATATCATGCAAGCTTTTTGCTCTGTCTGTCCTGCACGCTTTCAGCTGTTTGTTCTACCATACGTTTACTTCAGAAGGCTGTCTGGGGAAGACATATTCACGCCAATAAAATTGATAAACTGCCAGAGAAAGCAAGATACAGTTTTAGTAACTGGCATAACAGTGAATTTGCTGACCTGGCACCGGGAGGGGAAAGGGAAAGGCTGGTGAATTAATTACAGTGCTGAAGCAGTGCTGAGGAGAGCCTGGCTTGTCTTGGAAGTGGTTCAGTTACTTGGCTTGAGATAGGTGTCCAACTGCTGTACACCTGAGGAGGTAATAAATGCACAAGGTTGAGTCAGGGCTGCTCGAGGCGTGGGTCTGTGGTTGGTGTAAGCTGTTTTGAGACGATGCTGCAGCCCTCTGCCTGCCTGTCCATAATTTCCCACCACCTCCCTTGTCCTGGCATTTTCAATTGCACCCCTGAGCTGACTCTTTAGAGAGCTGCATAGCTGCTGAGGCTGGCATGAGGCAAAGTTGGGACATCCGCAAAGCGTGATTTCAATCTATTTTGATTCCTGCTCCCAGCTCAAATCCCAGTTCTAGCTCTGCCACTGACCTGGGTGAAGTCAGGTCACCTCTCCATGCCTCAGCATGGTCTCCTTTAGACCAGAAGGGCTGCCTTCCCTGCACAGCCATGTGGAGGCACCCAGGGCTGCTTGTGACCCTCCTGAGAGAGGAAAAAGGGCAAACTGTTGCGGTCAGTATCGCCCGTTGCAGTCAGTATCCCCAGATGCTTTCCAGTTGACTGCACAAGCCTGGTACCTGCCTTATTTTGCAAAGCTGAAGCCGTCCCTGCAGCGCCCCAGCCATGCTGTGGCACCCTGTCCCACTCATGGGGCAGGGAGAGGAGAATGAGCCCTCAACTTCCAGCGCTGTCACTTTCTTTCCCGTGCCTCATCCTGGGCATGAGCTTGGGGAAAACAAATGGAAGGTTGTTATCTCTTGTGGTGGGTTGAATCAGATGGCTCCAGTGCTTCCCAGTTATCTAAGAAATTTCAGAGAAATGCACAGAGGGCAAGCAATCCCCAAATCCGCTACCCATAGGAAGCTTGGATGTCAGGGGCTCGTCAGCGGGTGCCAGTTCGGAGAGAACAACATCGTGTTGAACAAAATCTCCAGAGGTTTCAAGCGTGCCATGAGTCTAGAAGGAAGTGTCCCCCTTGCAAAAGGTGTATTCTCTCCAAAAGTAAAAAGTAATTATTACTGTAGTGGTGTGATACTGTTACCCCTCATGTTTTCAAGTCCTTGTCACCAAAGGAAAAAGATTTGAATAAATTTTTGAGTACAAGTGGTCTCCTTAGGGATCATCTTATCTGTGATGTATGACTGATAACGTGGCCAGACAAAGGTTATTGCAAGAAATAGACTTGACCTTTTAAGCGTACAACAGAGATTTGCAGCAATAGTGAGCACGGTGCTTTCTAAATGAATGTGTTAGCAGGCAGAGGAGTGCATCTAATTAAAAATGTATGTCAAAGAAAATAGGTGGAATAAAAAAGGGTAAACAAATATTAGAGAAGATAAACATATTGTCACAACAGAAGTTAGAGCCAGCCAGCACAGGGAGGGAATGGTCCTATGTGGAACAAAAGCAGCCATTTTAAGAGCTGCGCTTAGCACTAAATTGCAAAGAAATACAAAAATAAAATGCAATTATGACTATACAGCTGGAGGACAAAGCTATTATGATGATGGTGCAGAGCCATCGGTAACTGTATGATGAGAAAATGCAAAAATCTTTCTGCCATCTGGTCAAGCCCAGTACTTACGTAGTTCTCATTGTTAATGGTCCTCACATCAATATGTATTGTAAGGCTGCATCCTTAGCAATATTTTAAGGCTGGATCTATAGCAATAGGACATATGATCAGACACACAATCAAATGCGCACAAATCTCTAAATTCCTCATCAGCTTTTTAAGAAAGCATTCTGCCTGGTAGACAGTTAAAGCACTTTTTTGCTTATCTGCACTTGTCAAAGTCTTTTTGGCTTCACATACTTCTGAACATAGTCTTCCCTGAGCCTGGCTTGCTGTTTTTGTTGCGCCTCCTCTGTAAGATGAATGTAAATTATTGAGCGAGTATTGGCTTGCTCTTACTCCATCCAGTGAGACCTGTGGAGGGGCAAGGGGCGGGTTAAGATAGGGAGCATGTAATCACCTGAGCTGGAATTTAGCCATGACACTGGGCTTATCACTTTTAATCTTATAAAAAAAGGACCACAGGATCTATAATGGCTAGAAATGGTCTGGTCCTCAGCTTTACCTCTGGCCTGAAAGCTCAGGTCTCCGACAGCATGGGTCTCCTGTGGGAGAGGCTATTCTCCCAGCCTGGGCTCAGCAGAGAAAACAACCTGCTGACAACTCGCCTTGGGCAGCACTTTATTTTTTTCCTCCATTTTCTCCTTGCTTTGCTGTAGATTCTCAGTGAGTGCAGAGCCAGTGGGAAGCCTGGCTGTTAAGGAAGGGTGGCTGCAGGTTTTTCATGTTTACAGGGATGATTGCTTTTGACATCTCTTTTGGTGCCTCTCTGTTTGGGGAAGGCTGAAGGGAAACATGATGTCAGAGAAGAGGAAGACTGAGTATGGGTTGGAGTGAGGAAGCTCTGTGAACTTGGAGCTGGGATGACCCTTGCCTCTGTCGCAAGAGCTTTGGGGCAGAGTGCAGGAGGATTTCAGTTGCAGCACCTCGGTGTCTCCCGGTGAGATGCCCATTCACAGAGACGTGATTCCCCAGCGTGGTCTGACCTCTGTGGGCCCCACTAAAGAGAAAACAAAATGAGGGTGTGCAGCAGTGGGATGCTCTAGGCTGTGCAACCACTTCTGATTCAAAATGATGGTTGCCCATGGTAGCCAGCACGAAGAATGACCTGGCATCAAACCCCATGGAAAACACCACCGTTGGCTCGGCTGTCCCTCGGGGTGCTGCGGAAGGCGGTTGACTGAAGTCGTGCATTCAATCCGTGGGGACCTGTCCTCGGCCTCAACGGGTGCCCCAGACCCCCCAGTATGACAGGGGCACAGCCACTCTGGAAGGGTCACTGCCTTCCCTCGCTATGCCGGCAGCGCACCAGGGACGCAGGGGGAATACAAGCTAATGGTTTTAGTTGACAAGGCTGTCTTAATACCTGCGTAGATCTATAGGCAGACTTGCCTGAGGAAAGATGAAAATTTAATGGGGACGTTTTCACCCTGGCTGGCTCACATGCCATTTTAATCCTGCTGCCGACATGATGGGCGTTTCTGCCTGAGAAGAAGTGTTGAGTAAAATCCAAATCGTTTGACAAGGAGCAAAAACAGCTACTGATGGGGCCTGGGGCAATAAATCAGTTTGTAAACACTCTGCACTTTGAGGAAGGTCTGTACACAGATTTTGTTTCTACGAAGGCTCGGGCCAAGGTCTGACTGCCTCTAAAGTGTGGATTGTCTTCAGCAGAAGGCAGTCTCTGCTGCAAATGTGGAGAAATAGGGTGGTAGCAGGGAAGAGGGTAGCATAGTGGGGAAGCCTGTTTTTTTCCAGATGATTAAGGCCTGGTCTGTGTGCAGAGTAGCCCCCATGTAATGGAAGGTATGGTTTGTTAAAGTGTGCAAATCTTTTGTCAGTTCCTTTGGTTGAAACTTAGCACCTCAATGTTTAGGTGGCAGGTAGCAGGCACAGTGACGGCTAATGTCAAGGGAAGTATCATAAAAGCAAGGGCTGCTGGATTTTAGACAGAAATGCTGAACAATGTGGGTTGCTCAAAACCTGGGATGAAACAGAGAATTAATTACTTCTGGGGAGATGGCAGTGGGATGCATAGGTGGAAGAAAGTTAGAGCAAGAATTGGGAACTGTAAGGGTATTCAAGGCCATGAGGTTCGGGTTACAACACCAGCTCCCAGGGATTTCTACCTGGAAGCTGTGGGGTGAACAACCAGTCAGTGCACCCCAGGGCGCAGGATGAGAAGGGACACTCTGCTCTTCATGTGGTCCTCCATCAGTCACTGCGTTATCACAACCCGCTCTTTGTAAGCCAGGCAAAAGGACTCATCCTCTTTCCAGAGAGATCAAGCCTGAAATGTAAAAATAGTCCGATTTGGACTGGAGCTTAAACGTAAAGTGATTACATGACTTCTATTAAAGCAAAAAGCAAACAAACAAACCCTATTTTTCTCTGGCGATTACATAACTCACAAATCAGACCAATGGGCAGTCTTCAAAGCCACCGCCGGAGGAGAGCACCTGTACCACTGAGACCCAGCAGCTCTCTGCTCCGGTGGAGGCTGAGCCTCGGAAATGCAGCTCTCGCCTTCTGCGTACCTTGCAGCTTTGTCTCTCCTGCTTTGCAAGGGGATGTGTGCCTTTTGCCAGCTATATTAGGTGGCCTCATAACCGCTCCCTCAGCATGGCATTTCATATTGCACTGCTGCCTCTGTGCTGCAGGGTATAGAGCTGCTCTGTTGGGCCCTTGGGCGTTGGGAGGACCACTAGCCAAGTGGTTTTGCCAGTGTCCATGCAGTAGCACAGGCAGCAGGGAAGCTGTGTATTGTACTGGGCGAAGTATGAACAGCGGAAGAGGTTACATTCCTGGATCCTGTCTACACACACGGTGCAACATAAATAGTCCAGAAGAGCTGTATGGACAGCTGATCTGAATGGCAGACCAAGATTTCACTGCAAAAAGCTTCAGTGAAAACTTGTATAAATCAGTACCTGCTGGGATCCTGCCACAGAGATTTCTCATAGTACAGGGAGTTTACTTAAGTGAAGCTTACTTACCCCAAATGATGGTTTTCCTGAATCAACAGCAGTTGAGAGATGGCTGCACGTCGTGGCTCATGCTCTGGGTGATTTCTCAGGTACCTTTGTCCTCATTGCAGGTCATCAGTCAGTCTCTCAGCTGGAAGTTGCTGCTGAGTCTGCTACGTGTTTTTGTAGACACTGAGGATGAAGGGCATGATCTTTCATCTTTCTGATGTATCGCTTGAAGGCTTTGAATTTTTCCTGGCCTGAAATCCTGATGGAAACCTGGCTTGCACAAGGTCATCATACAGTGGCAGATTTGAGTGCAAATCTCTGAACTCATGGTCCTCCTGGCCATAGGCTGAGGGTCCAGCAGGTCCCTGGACCCAACACGTGGTAAGGTGGTGGTGGAGGATGTGAATGATTTCACACCGGCTTCCTTTTCCTGCTGCTCTGGAAGTGAAGTGTTGGTGCAGGGGACAGCATGGCAAAATGTGGTCTTTAAAGGCTCATCTGGGAAAGACAGGCTTGTAGGGGATGATGGACACATCGGGATTGTGTAGGTAAGGCATGGAGGTCTCATCTTAGTAAAATTATGGGCAGGACCAGGAGGACCCCTTGCCCACACTGCTGAGTAGGTAGGGGTTTTCTGCAGAAGTGGAACCAGCACTTGGATTTTAACCTGGGCCTCTAGCAACGACTGAGCTCACACATCAGGTCCGTGTGTCTGTGTGTCTCTGTGTCTGTGTGTGTGTAAGCTGGGGCAACAGCAGCAGAAGAGCTGGCAATAGCCCTGCAGCAGCAGGTATTCACCCATTTGTGGGGAGGTGAGGAGCACTGAGCCCTGCTAAGCAGCTGGGCTACTGACCCTGAGGCACTGAAATAGGAATCTGAGTAGCCCAACAAGCAGCCTTGCACGTTGGTGATGGTAAGAGCTCTTTGCCCTCTGCTGCTGTCCATTTATATGGCCTCTTTCTTGCACTTCAGCCTCTTGGAGTTGTCTCCTCAGGCTGTCTGCTTTGCACAAAGCTTATCAGTATTTCATGCGCAAGAAAGGGGTACGACTGTCTGCTGTTTGGGGAGAGTTCACAGTCAGGACTGGGTAGGAACAAGGGCTTGTGCTCCTTTATGTGAGAGCTCTGGTCATCCTGCCTCCAGCAAAATGGCCAGTGCCTGGCACTTTGTAGGAAGGTCCCCCCCCCACCCCGCCCCAGCCCCACTGGATAGTCACAGGATAGACACAGGAGGGCAAAGCTTTCTTCATCTGCCTAGGAGAGGGATTTGAAGCACCCTAAGGTATGCAACAGTAAATTACTACAGAACTTCCTCCGTACATTTGTCTGCATGCATATATGTGTGTGTTGATTTGTGCATATCACCTCTTTCTCATCATCAGTCCTCCCTATTGGGCTGCTGCCCCAGTTTGTTGCTGAAGCTGGGTGATTATTCTATGGTCAGAGTGGGCTGAGTGTGGAAATTGTTTTATTCAGAGAAACTTCCTTACCAAATACAGCACTTCTGCACACCTTTTCCAGGACATGTTCTTTTGTCTCCTTCTGTGAAGGTTTACCATTGCCTTTGTGGATGATCTTTCCAGACAAGATCTGTTACTATATTCTGCTTTGTGCTCTGTTTTGCCCCTCTTTATCTCCTCTCAGATCCGCTTTCTTCTTCCTTCTTCACCTTCTTCAGGCCATTACCTGATCTCCTCTCTCCTAGTGCTGCTGCCATCCTTATGACCCTGGCTGCTGCCGGGCTCGCAGAACTTCAGCAATACTGACAAATCTCAGCTTCTGTTAGTTTTTTCCCCTTCCTTTCAAGCATACCTCAGAGACAGAGCTGGATGTCCGAGGATGTGGTGGGGGGCTCCCGAGTTTGCAGCAGGTTTTCTGCAATGGGTTGCAAAGGGCGTTCGCAATGGTTGCTCTGGGAGGGGCGAGCAGACCAGTTAGTCCAGAGAAGGGTGACCTAAACCCAAAAATGTAATGGGTGGTGCAGTTAACTCCTTACTCACTGAGCAATAATATCCAGCAAATGCGAGAATACCATAACTCTTAACCGCCTCCAGTGTATTGCTGAAATGTGAAGAGCCCTGTAGTCTTATGCTCAGCTGCTACAGCCTCCTGACAGCTCCTCTGCTTCAGAGACTTCTTGTAAAGTCGTCGATAGTTACAGGGCGGATGAATATAGGAAGGAGTTGAATTAAAGCGCTTTTTATGTAAAAACAGTTAACATAGATACTGCGTCCCTGAGTGTGTGATTCACATTGCATTCAATTCGCTAAAACCTTGCATATAGGTGACACAGCTGCTGCCCCTGTCAGCATGTCAGTGCCTGGCTCTCAGTTGCTGCAGAGTACACTGGGTCCACCCGATCCAGTTTGGCTGGATCAGTTTGGCACCTCAAAGCCTCAAGATTGCTGAGGCTTTGAAGCCGTCTGGGGAGGGGGAGGAAAGTCATCTGTGGAGAATGGCTCATGAAATATAGACATAATCCAGTAAACCTATCTATGAAAAAGGGTGTGTTTCTGCAAAGCAAGGCAGTGCCAGCAAACCAAGGTGCTCAGTCTAGCCACTAAATTTGTTGTTGAGGTATTTAAAGAATCCTGCATTATTGATCATGATATCTGTAGGTATCAGTTTCTCTAGACAACTTGATTGCTCCAGCAATCTGTATGGATTGCATTTAATGCCATGTTAGCAAAGGTTGGGGTTTTTTTCCTGAATAGGTCTACCTAAATGTATACCACCTTCTACCAAATGATGCATATTTCCTTCTCTGCATCTCAGACATAAACTGCACCAGTGACACCTTGATTGTGCTGTTCCAGGTTACTGGCAGGCTTTGTCCTTTTCCTGTTACCCTGTATTTCTTGATTGCTCTGTTACACATGTGAAAGTGCCTTCTGTTATATTAGACTTGCACCAGCCACTGGGTAGTGGAGCAGATCCATTGCTCTGCTGAGTCGGTACATCACAGACAAATTATATCTAGAGTTACCTCCTCATAGCTTTACAGCTTTATAGCTCTTTATAGCTTTTTTTTTTTTCCCCCCCTGTTCACGGTCTCATCAGGTTTCTGCATCAGTGGTCTCTCCCAGGGTAATGCAGAGCAGCTGGATCAAAAGGGCTGCAACCACCAGTGAGCTCTGTCTCTCGCAGAGCAGACGAAACAGGGGATTCTGGTCTGATGGCACGTAGTGCCATGCTCAGAGCTCTCTGTGCAAGGTGAAGCACCGAAGCCCAGATCTGAGACTGAAGTCCCCCAACGCTCCTGGATTGAGAGCTCCACCCCACCAAACCGTTCCCTTCATCAGCCCCCCCCCAGTGTCTTGAGTCTGATCGGTCTCATCACCTCAGCAGTTCCACTGCCTTGTGCGCTGTGCTACCACCCAGCCCGTGCTGTGTGCCTGGCTCGTCACCGTGCTGCGCCGTGCTGCGTGAGGTGCACGCAGGGCAGCCCTCTGACCTGTTCTCATGTACTCTGCACTAGAAAAGCCTCATCTGCTCAGGTGGAGGGTGGGTTTCTCTTTTTTTTTTTCCTCCTAGAACATCATTGGTCTCATAAAAGACTAAGTGACTCAGTTCAGTGGTGCAGAAAAATGTAATCTGTGTCTAGTGGTTGTTGCTTCTTTTTAGTTTTCTCTGAGACTCGTTCCTCCCCCGTGTCCCCCCCGAGTCTCCCAATTCCTCCTGCTCCAAGCCATGCAGAACCAAGGTCTCTTACCCTTGCTGCTGCATTTCTCCCACAGCTTCCCTCCCGGCTCCTCCTTGGGCTTACACACAGACCCGCCAGTCACTTGGTCATGGGACTTTGCCCAGTGTCTGGGGCAGGATGCTCGAGGAGAGTAGCTCCTCCTTTTCAAGCAGTGCCTGTCCGAGAAGCCTGGCCATCTCCCAGGCTTCATCACATTCATCCGCCAGCCCTGGGCTGCCCTCACCTCCTCGCCCTCTGTAAGTCCCGCACAGCTCTTCCCTCTGGGCAGTGGCTCCCAGGGTGCCGTGCGGATACCCAGCCTCGGAGCCTGCATGGACCTGGCAGAGCTTGTACACCCAGTTTCACTTAACCTGTGATGTGGCACGAGTCTTTCCATTTAGGAGCCGTGTCCCAGGAATAAGGCTGACTCTGTTGGCCCGGGGCCAGGGAGGAGCCCCTGTGTCAGGTCCAGGCCAGCCGCCCCACGAGCGCGGGGCGTGCGAGCAGTGCCTGCCCGTGCTGCTGAAGGCTCCTGGCGCGCTTGGCCTGACTTGCATGTTGTAGTTGAGTCCGTATTTGCTGTGTCTCTTGAAACCTTTTGGGAAGGGCGGGATGAAATTTGTTGGGTTTGTTGGCGAGCTCTCTCGGCCCTTCCTTCTGCTCAGGGTAGGGGTGAAGTCTGTGTATTTTTATCTCCACTTGGGTGATGAATTCCATGTCTTTATTTGGCTCGCCATCTTCATCCTTCTGCCAGGATGCCTCCAGCCATACCTGGTTATATGCAGCCCTTAGGCATGCATGCAGAGATTCTTGCGGGGGTGGTGGCCACCCCCTCCTTCTCCACCTGTTATGAAGATTTGGGGATGGGCTGGGGAGAAGGACTTGGGCAGCAGTTGCACCTGGTGGATAGAGTTAATCCCTGGAGTCTTGAGCGTCTCCTGTTTTGCTGGCCCGCCTGCTTTCCTGCCTCTAGCCCCTGCCCTGGTGGGGTAGAGTTACCGAAGACGCGGGGAGTGGGAGCCATGGCGGGAGCGTGTCTATTCTGAGGAGCCGTGTTTGGTTACCGCTGCGAACCCGTGGCATGCCAGAGATGCTCGGGTATTGCTGGCAGGGAGCTGTGTGGTACCGGGGCAGGCGGGCAGGAGCTGCAAGATGGGAGCAGGAGAGGATGGCCAAGGACCTCCAGGGCTTCGTGACCCATTCTTTTACCCAGATGATTACAGAGATAAGACGTGTCAGTTCACGATGGGGAAGTAGTGACACTGAAAGAGCACAGGGCAGTTCATCTATTAATCTCAAATTATTCCTCCTCCTAAACTCCCCACTATTGTGGCTCCTTGGCAATGAGGGAGAGGATACAGATACGGGTTTTTTTGTGAGGACAGCCATGGTGAAGTGACTTGTCTGAGGATATGGGGGGGTTCGTGGTGCAGACCAAAGCCTCAGTTGCAGATGGCCTGGTAGGTCTGTAACTTATCGGCTAGGTGGTAAGGTGTCTGCTTGTAGATACTCAGTTGTTCTAAATACCTCTACAGATAACGATCAGGCATCATTCAGACGCAAAGCGCTGTTCAACACACTTAACGAGCCCCTGGGGTTCAGAAGCTCAGTTTGGAAATAGGGACAAGAGACAGGGCATGAGGCAGGGATGTGGCAAGCAAGTGGGCTTGCTCTGTATTTCTTCGCGCTTGCTAGCAACATTTGGGTGAATGAGGACAGTGCTGCACATACATGCGTAGCTAGCGTCACTGTGCAGTATGTGGGCATGCCTAGAAGGAACCTGCTTACGCTGATTTGCATCTGTACCTAACTGGTACCTGGTACTTACACCTCTTTTATCAACCTTTAAAGAAAATGGTATTTTCCTGCTGACAAAAAAAGAAAAACTCATTTGGGATCTTGGCTGCCTGCAGGTTCCTGTCCTACATCCCCAACACTCTCGCAATGCTGTCAGCTTTTGCTAACTTCCCCAGGATCAAGCACCACAGCATTTGCCGAGTTCACATAACTTCAGACACTCCAGGCCCTGCCAAAGCTTTCCATCCTCCCACCCCCTAACTGGTAACACTCAGCTCCTTCCTACATCTCTTGTGACATTTGGAAATAGCCTTTACTTTCTTCTCTCCTTCCTATTTGCTTGACCAGGTACTGGTCTGGCAAGTATGTGGCTTTGGAATCTATGTGTGACGACTGACTCCCTGGCAGACAAAACCAGGCAGCTGTCTGTTGAGTTGTTACAACAGTTTGTCACAACGCAAATTTACTCATCCCTTCAAAGTCACAAAACTTACAGGAACCTAAATCTTGGAGGTGTCTACTGCTCCGTTAAATTTTCTGACCAGCAGGTTTGAAAACTGTGTGGGTGACAAAATACTGACGTACACCCACACAAACTCACAGTGTGATCTCAATACATGACATGTGTTATATATATAGACAGTAATCATAGCTTTTTGGCTTAAAAGCAAGTCCACCTCTCTAATTTCATTACCAATTAAGTTTTGTCATTTTTCCTTCTGAATTATCCGTGCAAACTCTCTTGGTCTTTTTTGAGCTTCTCTGTGGTGGATATGTAGTGGGTAGTTATGCTTCCACCGGAGTCCCAGGTCTCAGTGCTGCCGTGGTCCTCTGGCGTGGAGAAGACCCCAGGCATCATGTGTGTACGTAGGTAGAGCCCCAATGGGCCAGCCCCCCCGCCCGCATTTCCCAGGCACATACCCCCTATGTGGATGCTCTGAAGTCCCTGGCAAAATATCTGTGCCAAGCAGCCACAGTCTTTGTTCCCTGCTTGGCACTGCATGTGAAATTCCTGTTTGCGAGGGATGTAGGAGAGCTGTATGGGAAAGCATAGCTCTGTTTCATGAATAAAAGGATATTTACAAAACAACGGGGTTTGTTATAGCTACATGCAGACTTTATACCAGACAGTGATGCCAGCATTCCTAAGAATCAGCAAGCAGACAGACTATTCACAGGCGTAGTCAGCTGATTAATTTATTCACTGACAATAATTCTTATGGACAAGCATTCTGGAAAACAGTATTTAGGAAATAAAAATCAATAGTCCTTTTTAAAAATTCCAGGGCTATTAGGGAAGGGAAGTAAAGTCACTTCATACTTTTCATTATGTGATGCTTGATAAAGCACAGAGGAATCATATTCTCTCGGTTTAAGCCTTTTTGCGTATATTGCTACAGTAACCAGAACTAGTGCCTGCTGTCTTGCAGCTATTACTGATTATGCTGCTTCAACTGATAGGTTCAGCTCTTGCTACATCTTTGCCTGCAGTCTATCAAAGTTTGATTTTTTTTTTCTCCAGATTTTCACCTACAACTGTGTCTGTACCCTCAGTGTGAGCTTTTTGCCTGCTGGATGCTCCTCCAGATGTCCCCTGTTCTCTTAAACTTCTGTCTTTAGTTTTAAAACTTTCCTACTTTAGCCCCTCATTCGTGCTTTTACCTTTTTGTGTTCTTCCCCCAAGCCCCCCACCAGCTCTCTGTCCAAACATAGTTTATTACCAATCACCAGTTCTGCCCGTAGGTATCTCCCTTTACAGTTTCTTCTGTTCATGGTGGGTTTTCTTTTCAGTCTTTATAGAGCTCCTTTCCTGCCCTCCTTTTTTTCCAGGTCTGTGCTATGGTGTTTTACACCAACTTGTACCCTCTTTTAGCTTGTTTAAGGCCTCTTTGGAACCATCTTTTACTCTTAACGTTACCAAAGACTTCCTGGGGTCTCTAAGCGCTACTTTTGTACAAATACATACATAAAATTCATCATCTTGCTAGGGCACATTCCTGATGTCCTAACCTAGCAATTTCCTTGCTCTTAGTGCGTGGGTTTTTCAAATGATGTGATAGAGAAGTATATTGTAGTCACTTAGCAACCAGAACTGGCTTTTGAAAGCAAAAAATCTCGGTTTTGTTTTGTAATTTTGGTTTCTAGAACCTTAAAATTAACAATTGTGTGCTCAGGAATTCAAAGGAGCGTTTGTGCAGGGTTGCAGAACGAAGACACCCTGTTGGTTTATGTGCTCGCTTGCATGCATGTGTACGTGCATGCTTACTCGCTTGCTCTCCCTAGTCATAGATGGGACAGCGGATTTTCTTGTCCTCTTCTTTTGCACCTGATTTTCAGGAGTGTTGTTGGACTTAGAGTCAGTGGGTACTTTGGTGCCCAAAAATCTGGAAAAGTCACTTCCTCTGCTGCAGACGTGGGCTGCCTCCGATGCATCCCCAGCTGTGAAAAGTTCCAACTGCCCTTTATCAACAGCCAGCGCTTCCAGCTTTTGTCCTGCCAAATTCTGCAATGCAGCTCCGAGTGATCAATGCAAAAGTCTTCGGCATGTGAAAACTAAAAGTGTGGGGACAGCACAAAATAAATTGAATTGCAGAATAAAAGAGCACAGGCAATTCTCCCGATTGCATTACTCAGCTTCGCATTTATTTAATTAAAACCCGGCATTTTCTAATTAAAACGCAGCCCCTGCAGGATTTCCCGGTTGCCGGCTTGCGGGGGGCGGGGAGGCGGCGGGCAGGGCTCGCCGCAGCCGCCACCGCGGGGGGGGGCCCGGGCCGGGGGGCGAGGGGGGGCCCCCTCCTTCCGCGGCGATGCTGAGGGACACCCGGGGGGACATCCTGCCCGGGGGGGGTGCCCGTGGCCCCGGCCCGGGGTTGGGGGGGGGAACAGGACACAGGCATCCCGCTTTCAAGGCAGCCCAGCGCCCTCTAACGCCGCTCCCTGGTAGCGGCGGGGGGAAGCTCTCCGCAGGGTGCCGGGCTGAAGGAAGCCCCTCGGGCCACTTGTCGAGGCACAGGGGAGAAAAAGCACTTTTTTCGGTCTCGTCAAGGGGGTAAAGGGGGAAGGAGGGAAGCAGGACGCTGTTTTGGGGGACGCCACGAGCCCAGCCCTGATGCGAGACCCGTAGTTTCGCTTCTCCGTCCTCGTGCTGCGGCCGGGAAGAGCCTTATGGATGCCTTTTGCACCCGGGTGACGTGGGCTTTTTGTTTTGGAAGTAAACTTCTCCCAGAATTTGCTGTGAATGAGCTCCAGGTGAGAAATGTAGCCCTAAGGCTTTCTTTTTAGCTGTGACCTGTCTTAGGTGAGGCGGCGGCTCGAGCCGCTGCGGAGACAACGCTGCCCTTTGTCAGCGCTGCCCTTTTTCCTTTCCCTGTGCCGCACATCCAGGCTGCGTGTTGCCGCTATGTCAGAGATGTCCAAAATTACCACGTCTTGTAGATCTTGGGGTGAGGGAGCGGGGCTTCCGTTGCTTGAGGCTGTGTCTGAAGAGAGGAGCACGATTTGCTCTTTCTGCTTCCTAGAAATGAATGCCTGGAGGTGGATTAGCCTTTATTTTCTTTGCCAGGGCGGCATCAGGAAGGGGCTCTGGTGGTCCTAACTGGTGGCACCACCTTTTTTAATCGTAGTTTCTCACAGGGAAATCACTGGGACAGAAAGTGCTGGTGTTTTAGAGGCTGGCCTGAGGAAGCCAGGCTGCAGCACGGTAGAGGCTCAGTGGTGCGGGCAAGCGAGGGCTGGAGGAAGGCTGTGGAGGTGGGTGGCCTCTGCATCTCCTGCGTGGGGTCACTTCTCTGTGGCCCAGGAAGGAGAGTGGTGCGGGGCAGAAAGCTTGTGCCCGATAATGGAGTTCACTGTTTTCCTGACCCGAGGGCAATTGGGTAGGAAGCTTGGCTGGGAATGGCTCATCATAAGACTGTCATCGGCTGGTTTAAGTCAATACCAATTACAAGGTTATTAATTAAAAAAAATGTGACTGCTGTGAATAATGATTGTAACCCTTCATTTTCCAAGCAGTCACATTGCATACGTCTAATATGAATTAGAGCTGTCTACGTGCACTGGCTGGTGAAGGCTGTGCTCCCTTAAAAATGTCTTTTAAGTGTTATAATAACAGCTTTTTAAGTGCTAGGACTGTTTTTTCTTCAGAATTGGGTTTCTCCTGCCTTCAGGAATCTTCGCTGACTTGAGCTGCCCTATTCATTCATCTACTGCTGTCTGAGAAAACATTAAAAGTCTCTTTTAATGCAGGTCATCATGAAAGGGTGAATGTTCAATCAGGCATGGAAACCCGCCTGATGTCATCTCTTGTTCCCAAGAAAGTTTTCTGGCATTCCACTAAATGTTCCCATGCTTTAATCTGTGGGAAAGAGATACTGGAGTAGTCACCATCCTTTGCTGGCACTGAGATAAGAGCTTGGTGCTCATATAATGGCATGTGAATAGTCTTCTGGGGTCAGCCTCCTGACTGTCTGGTTGCCGTGTCCTGGAGGAAGGAGCTTGGAGCTGGCTGGTCCACGTGAGGAGAGGAGTGTTTGCTCAAGCAATTACTGTGCTGGACTCACACCTCTGATGGGTTTCCAGGGTGGTGTGGTGGATCCCTTTCCATGTTCTCAGAGGGGCACAGTCTGTGGGGGGCGGGAGAGAAGTAGAGGGAGGCGGTGAAAGGGCTACCTGTGTGGACATACACTGTGCTTTGTCTCATGGAGCGTGGCTTTCATCTGGTGGTGCCTTATTTCTGTTCCGCACCTGAGGAACAAGAGCAAAGAGTTGCCTGGCTTTGGTTAATGGTTCACCAGCCAAACTTAGAGACAGATCCAAAATGAGTGTATCCCTGCATCCAAACCTCCTGTCTCCTTATGCCTCTAATGCAAACTGGGTAGCCATACAGTGCTGCTCAGCTGCGCCCAGAAAAAGTGCAGTTCCCCCCTTGCTGACACACAACTCGATGGATTTGGGGGCATGAATCCTCCTCGGGGACACACGTAGCCCTGGCTCCATCACCGCTGGGCAGGACAGATGTGAATCCACGTGCATCAGTGACGCAGGCAAACTGGATTTGGCCAGCTGCTGGGGCTTTGAATGTTCATTTTGGGGGAGGGAGGGAAGGAGGACAGAAGAAGGGAAAACCTGCTCTCTGCCTGTTCCTGGTGCTGAGGTGCCTGGGGAGGGAGGGAGGGCTGCGAGCAGAGGAGCAGCCGGGGCAGGGCTGCTGCTTTGCCAGGAGGTCCTTTCCCTGTTTGGTGGCAGAGACATGATATCCTGGGGCCAACGCACAGGAGCCCAGCTGGAGCTGTTTGTCCTTTTGCTGCATCTGATGGATCTGCATGCGCCTCTGCGTGTGTGTGTGTGTGCCGCTTTGTTTTTCCACCCTGTGTTTTTTAGTAATAATCCCCTCCAAGGTTACAGAGATATCATTTGTCAGGCAAGCCGACAGAGCTCTTTCTTACTATGGGATTACATAAGAGAACACAGGCTTTATTACCATTTTAGGACGTATTAGCATTGTGGATTATTTCCATAGAGACTGAGCACAGCGGAAGCCTTCACTCCACGCTCCCTCGTTTTTCCAACCCCCCCGTTTCTTACTTTTTTAAAACAATATTCATTAGTGAACAAACAAGTGGGAAGTGTCCTGTGAAGCCTGGTCTGTGATCAATGGTGTATATGGAGGGTTGACATGAGTGCCAAGAGTGCATCGCAAGCCTGTAGACAGGAGGGATTTCGAAAGGACGACGCAGAGCAGCAAGAAAGCAGATGCGTCTTCTTTATTCCTGTTTGTGCGCCTTCCTGGGAGGCTAGGGAGAGCTGCTGCTCCTGCCTTGGTCATTCGTTGCCTGTGGGATCATAGCAGGTCAGGTCAATGCTTCCTGTCTCAATTTAACAGTCTGTAAAATGGGGGGGTTGATTATACTGGGGTATCTTGTTGGCCAGAGTAACTCACAAGCATGTGATTTATTGACAGCATCTTTTCTGTGACAAAGGCTGATCCTGAAATGGCTTTCTCATGCTGGCTGTCAGTCTTTTGAGCTGCTGGTAGAATAGGAAAGGACTGTGGAGCATTGCTGTAAATAAGTGAAATTGCACATTCCCCCCTTGGAAAAGCATCTTCCCATATATTTGAGTCCTGCATTTCTGGTGTGTACTGTGTGTAAGTGAACTGTGGTGGGATTTCCTCCCCAGATGGACTAGCAGGGGATATTTTAGGTCTTTCTCCTTTTCCTCCAAACTTGCAGAGAGCAGTGATGTTCTTCCGCAGCAGATCTAGGGGATCGCTGAACTGTGAAATCTGGAACCCGTTTCCTCCTCTTGGGCTGTACCTCTGACACAGCACAAAATATTGGCATTTCTCACGGCCTGGCAGACATGGTATGTGAAATTTTTGGCCTTCATCATTTTGGCCTTGATGCTGGGGATACCCGTTACATGAAGCAGCTCATCGTGAGTCTCAAGCTGCTTCCTGGAGAGCTGATAGTGCAGTTGACTGTCAAGACACATAGTAGACACGACTGTCAAGACCGATGCCAGTTCACTGGTCAGTGACTAGTCTGCAGGTCTGGGAAGGAGTCTTTTGATTCACCTCTTGCCTGGTCTCTTCAGAGCTCGTAAGTCATCTAATTAGTGTTTCTTCTCCTGATGTTGCTCATATATTACCTGTAACACGAAAGTTGTACTAGATCCTGCGTAACTCCCTGCTTAGGGAACACGTGCAATGTTTGCACTGCAGTCATGTGTCACAACTATCCCACAGGGCCAGTCTTACAAGAGAGCAATCAGACAGCTAACTGCATCCAAGAAAGAGACAGCTGCTCTGTTTCTTGAATACTTCTGCTCAGGCCTCTGCCCTGATGAAAGCTGCATGTACGTGCCTCTCCCCTACCAGTGAAACCCGCAGGTTCCAGGTAGCAAATATACTCCAGTGGCAAACCTGGCCTTTACAGGAAGAGCAAGAGCTAACCAAAAAGTCACCGAGGATCATTCATGAGGTCATTCATGAGTAACTTGTTAAAGAAAGACAGGGAACTCGTGGTTGCTGGAGATGAGGTGGGAGGGTGCTATTCAGCTCTGCAATGGCCGGATGAGTTACTGGACACCTGAGAAGCCACATACCAGACAGCTGCAGAAAATCAGGCTTCAGATATTCTGCTGCTCAAGAAGCGTTTTGTTCCTCTTGGAAAAAGTAAGTTTAACCAGAGCGCTGAGGAAGTAGGTGTGCTGTTGTGACCCTGGCAAGTGCATCGTTTCTGTGATTTACCAGCACAATGCAAGATCATGAACAGCATCCTTATCTGGGATGGTAAACTGCAAACCTTGAGCTTTACCTCTAGGCTAATTGCACCTGAGTTGTGGAGTTAACATTGAAGGGATTCATGTATGCCAGAACGTGAAGCCGTCGCTCCTGGTGGCTGGAAACCTTACCCAAAAATCTGGCTTCCCCTCAGCTGAAAACAAGACAGTGAAGAAGAGCTTTCTTAGGTTAAATTTGCTACAGTTCAAAAAAGACTTGTTCTAGGGCGTTTCCTATCAGCTTGCTGAAATCACTAGGGAATCCCTTAGCTATCAGATTCTACACACACTGCTCTGCAGGGCTTAGGGCACGTGCTTTTCTTCCTGGCAGCCACACCAGCATCCATACACTACAACACCTCGGTCTGTTTCTTGGAGATTTTGGGTAATTGCAGGTGGACTGTAAGTGCTTCTGCCTGGGACTGGGGTGACTGAATGAGCAAATCTGCAGGCCTCTGCAAGCAGTGCGGCTGGCTATATTTCTCACGCAAATACACACAATTTACATTCTTCCAGGGGCCTCGGGGAAGGGCATACATCTGAATGTTGGACCGGACCGTCTGCAGCAGTGATTAGTATCTATTTATCACACCTACTGTGAAAGCAGGGTAGCAGATAAATAAAATGGAGAAGGACCTTCTTTCTACCACATCAGTTCCAGGAGTGTCTTCACCTCACACTTGCTCATTCATGTGGCACAAATCAATTTGCCTTGATACTTAGCTGGATTGCATCTGCAGAACTACAGGGAGAGGAGCAGGCATCATTTCTGTCTCTTTTGGTCCTCAGACCCCTCCTTGAGCTAAGTTCTGACTGCAGATTCTCTAGTGTCCGCAGCTGCTGAAGATGCAGGAAGACACCCATCTCAAACCTTACTACTTTGTGTCATGCCCAGGGCATCTCCAAACTTTGGCGCAGTGGGAACGCTGCAAAAATGTTTGTCAGTGTTGGAGGGTGACTACTTGAGGGGCGCCTATTAACCTCTGTCAGAACCTATCCTGCCCAGGAGCCCTGTGCACACAAGCTACTGCCTTGGGAACCAAAGGTGGAACTTAATTCTTGCTTCTCTGTGTTTCTGTTTGAGAAATCCCTCACCAAAGTAAGTGTGCATGAAGGCTTGGAGCGCATCAGACCTGCTGTGCTGATGGCTGTTTCCTGTGTGGAAATAGCACAGTAAAGCTGATGTGTCCTAACTGCAAGCAGCCTTGCACAGCATGTGGGCAAAATTGTTATTTTTATAAGACATCAGACTAGTCCTGTACAGGGCTGATGAAGCTCTAAAAAGACTGTGGTAATAGCCAAATGTCTCTTTTTCTGCCCTCATTGTTTTACTAGAGGAAAAAATAAAGAGAATTTGTTGAGGGACACCTGGTCATGTAGCAGCCCTGTGGGTATTGTGTTGGTGTGAGTCCTGTGCGGCTCACTATACACCCTGTAGCACAGGAGAAGCCTTGTCCAATATGAAATTCCTTATCTACTTACTCTGTGTGGTTCTGCCTTCATCTACAGTGGGGGACCTCTCAGGGAGCTTAGCAGCCAGCTGTGGAGCGGTTTTTCACATCTGTTCCAAAGGACTGTGCTTGTGATACCAAACCTACATTGAGACCCCAGTGTTCTTAAAAATTGTCTTTGTTAGACACCTGTGCTTATTTAATGTAGGATTGGAGCATTATGTGTATGGTGTATTTATACTCACCATAGCTCACAGAGTTGCTTTATTGTCAAAAGTGTTTGTGCTTCAGTCTGTGAAATGAAGATAATTACTCACCTCTTGGCAAATTATATGGCACTTGGTGGCCTGAATTTCCCTCTGCATGGGCTTGCCTCTGTGTTGAGATCCTCTGAATTGTGTCTGAGTTTGATGCTTTGAGTAGGTGGTGTGACCACTCTTCCAAGTGACTTCCAGGGTCACATACATTGCTTGTAGTATATCCAGAAGGTGAGCCTTCAGACTCAAAGAAGCACCCTCATTTCAGAGCTGTCCTCCCCTGCCAGGTACACTGACACCAACATTTCCATTTGTGGAACCAAGTTTCTTTAGCAGCAAGGAGAAAAACACCCTTTGACTTATAAATTGAGCACATTTAATGGGGAGCAGCACAGGAGGAGTCATTATTAATAATTATTTGCATAACAATAGCCTTTCTTCCATAGATCTTGTGAAGCTGGGCAAACATGAATTAATTCAACCTTAAACTACCCACATGGGAGGATGCAAAGTATCATTATCCACATGAACAATTTCTCTGCATGATTTTACTAATTATAGTATAGCACTTAGGTGTTGTTATATGTGCTATATAAGTCGGTAAATAACATTTTACAGAGAGGAACAAAGGGCATTTCTTACCCAATCAGACTCTCTTTCCAGCACTCATACTGTACTGTCTCCAGCTATGGGGAGAATTATTCCAGCAGAAGGTGGAGGAAATGGGCCATCAACGGGCAGCATGGCCAGAGCTATAAATAGGTGAGATGCCTTGCCTAAACCCTGCAGAAGTGGGCCTGTTGAAGAGATGGATCTAGATAGTAACTCGAGTCGCACACCCTCCACCATACCAGAACAGCTTTCGCCTTTCTCTGTTGCTTGTTCCAATCCTGATCCTAGCAAGGCCGTGTAATGCAACCTCCCCAAAAAGGCTGAGCTGTTCCAGTAGCGCTGCCTTAAGATGTTACCGGGCTGGTCCAACAAGGTGTGGGAGCACCTTCTGCTTCATGATGCTTTGAGCATTAGGGAAACAGCTACTGCCTCAGGGTCCTGGGGAAGGGGCACTGAAATACTGCCAGCTGCCGGGGAGCCTGTGGGTACTCCTCCTTCCTGGCACCCGAGACTTCCAGAAAGGCCTTTGCCATCCTTTTTCCCCTGCTAAGCTCATCGAAAAGAGCTGGCTCTAGGTTTTCCTGAGGACAGCCCAGCAACTGGGCATGGCGGTGTCTGAAATAAATATAGTTTTGGAGGAGAGTTCATTTCCCCTGAATTAATGCAGCCTGACACAGAGCGCAGGAGCATGTGCCATCTGGTCAGATCTGCCTTGATTTTGTGAACAAGGGGGAGGGTAACCGATACTTTTATGAACTGCACAGGCGAAAACAGTAATCCCCTAGGTACTGAAAATGCGAGATGCTAATCTGAAATTAAAATGGGTAAACGCACACAGGCCCAGTAAGGTCGTGAAGGTCAAAACCTTGTTCTCTAAGGAAATGAACCTTTTTATCTTGAGAAGCCCTGGGCACAGCCATGTAGTCCATCAATTTAATAGGAGGCAGTGGGGTAGCGTGCTGCTCCTTTATTTCAGAGCCAAGCTTGTTCCCTGTACATGTAGAGTGTAATGTAATTTCCTTCCTTCATCCCACAATGTATCTGTGTTCTCTGCAGAGATTTCACTCCTGTATTACCCATCCATGCCCCCTGCCCTACCTCGGGCACTGTTTTGCCATTGCCTTCTGATGCCGCTGTATAAATGGGGCCGGAGGGTGTCCCTCACAGTCCTCTTCAGCTAGAGAGCAGGCATCTAATTCCATTCTTGCTTGCAGTCCTGCCGATAATGTAATGAAATGGCCAAATTCCGCCAGTTCTCCCTGGGAGGGGGTCAGGAACCATTCAGTGGCACGTCATAAGGCAAGCTGTGATGGTGGGGAACCTGGAGGAGATCCTCATCTCTTTCCTCGTGCTGTCTGTGAGAGCAGGGCTTGTGTGTTCGCAAGCGGTGGGTGAGGATTCTGCACAAGCTGCCGGAGAGTTCAAGACAGCCACGTGTACCCCGTGGCGATGGCTAGGAAGTCACAGTTGGCCGTGACTTTGGTACAGGACAGGCTCTTAAGGCCAGCCGTGCTGGCCTTAATTTAGCAGATAATGGCTGAATAACCCAGAGGCATGTGTAAGGCAGGAACAGAAAGTGTTTGCCTTGTTTTCCTAACAAAATTGCTCTCTGGCTGAGTGCCTTCCAGATTTTCAGACATAGTCTTGTAGTACAAAATAGCAATGAAGGCTCTGAAGCTTCTCTGCAGACCAGGCGAGGCAGGCCTGCAGTGCCACCAATAGTAAAGGGGAGAGCAGGGAGGTGGTAAAAAGCTACTTTCATATGCAACAAAGCAGTGGGGGAAACTGTCGGGGTGCTGGGTGAGAGGTAGGTAATAAGTAATAACCTCCTCTTAACCTCCCTGAGGTTTGTTTTAGGTTAGATATTAGGAAAAACTTCTTTACGGAAAGGGTTATCAAACATTGGAACAGGCTACCCAGGGAAGTGGTGGAACCACCATCCCTGGAGGTATTTAAAAGATGGGTAGATGTGGTGCTGAGGAACATGGTTTAGGAGTGGTTTAGCAGTGTAAGGTTCATGGTTGGACTCGATGATCTCAAAGGTCTCTTACAACCTAAATGATGCTGTGATTCTGTGATTCTGTAGTGCCTGTGCTGCTGGGAGGTAAAACCTGTGATCCTTTCATGTATGCTGGGAGTGAAACAGAGCCGTGGGCTAACAAGAGTGTAACAAAATCAGGGTGCGGGGACAACAGATGTGGCCATTGCATTTCTTCTGGGGGGGAGGTGTTGGGGGTGTTTGCACACATGCACACCAGAAACCTCTGTCATCCGGGAACTCCTTTCCCCAAAACACAGCCCCGCATCTCCCACCTAAGAGAGTAATTCGTCTGCTGCGATTAGGTCTTTCCTTGCCGTTGTGAGTTCAGCCCCTGGGTGGGCAATGGACAGGCACACAGATCAGACACGCACCACTTGGAGTCAGGGCAAGCAGTGATTCATGGGGAAGTGAGGGCCCAGGAAGGACAAAAATCAGGAGGCATGTTTTCTGTGTGGTTAGTTCAAGGAGAATATTGCAGCTCTTCCGGCCGCAAAGATGCATGGGGAGAGGGTGTTTCCCTGCGGTGGCTTGGTTGTCCTTTTTCCCTGATGAAAAGCAGGAGCAGTACCTTCATGAGTTCCTCCCGTTCTCAGATGGAATAAAACTTGCCAGACTTTTTAAGGGGAGGCATGTTACAATTAGGCTTAGGTCAAAGATGCTATAAAAAATGGTGAAGGTTTATCTGGCCTCCAAAGCCCAGATAAAGGGTCAAGGTTTAGCTTTAATTCATGACAGGGAGATTCTGCCTCAGAAATTTCCATCAATTTCAGGAGTGTTGAGCTCTGATCATCTGTGTAAGGGGAACATTTTTGTAAAGATACTGTATTTCCCCCCCCCCCCCCGCCCCGCTCTCCCCCCATCTTTTCTCTTGGAAAGAAAATATCTCCAAAACCAGGGAACTTTAAATACCTCTTCTCTTTCACCTTTTGTCTTTTGCTCCCAACGTTCTTTTTGTTTCTGGACCAGAACGCCCAATAAAATCACGCAAAGGTCTTTTATTTATGTTTGGCTAGGAGCTGACCAGATGCCCCAGCCTGTGAAATAATCACCATCTGTTGATTGTAATCGCAAGGCAAAAGCCAAAAGCCTGGAAGGTTTTTTCAGTGATGTATTCAAAGAACTGCAGCTTGACTTTTCTGAATAAAAACAAAAGCTTCTGCTTTGGGTCAGACCTTTTTTTTTTCTTTTTTTTTTTTTAATACCTCCCCACATGCTGAATGTCTATGAATAGCTCTGCTACTCATTCCCTGCTTATCAGAAGCAATTTGACTTTGCACTTTCTTTTTTTTTCATTGCTATCTGAGAAGGTGGCACCATTGCTGTACCCTGGTGCATTGCATCCATCCTCTGCAGCTCGGCACTTCAGTGGGGAGGACAATTGTTTGAGGTCCTGTACGCAGCGAGTTTCTTCTCTCCCTCTTTTTGTCGCTCTGACATCTTGCCATCCTCACATCAGTCAAAGATGTCTCTGGGGGAGAAGGACAATGGCAAATACTGCAGGTGCAGTGAGAATCAATAATTCATTTAATCATAAATTAATAAATGATGATGCTGCTTGGGGAGAAGGAGAGGAAAATAAAGAACATTAATAGAGTGGTTTCCAGATCAATTCCACAACTCGTGAGAGTCTGAAGAAAGGCTCCAGAGGGCCTGAACTTGGTAATTGTCAAGGTCTGTAGGATTCCCTCACCACCGTCATTGCTGCTTCTGGAGTTTAATTCAGTGACACAGCAGTTATCTGCCCCAGTCTCCTGTGGAACTTTGAGGCTGCAGAACTTCGGTATTTGCAGAATGCAGAGCAAAATGCCTCTGGGTGGGGCAAGTGAGCTGTACAGAAGTTTTTCTGCTTGCTGGATAAAAGCATTGCGGTTCGTGAAGTGCTTCTGCCAGATATTAGGAGGAAGGCAGGTCTTCAGTCCTAGCCCCCAAACAGCTCAGCTTGCTTCTCTGGGACCACGAGGGTGCAACCGAGTATTGTTGCCACTGGGTGACCTGGGAACACTTAACACTGTGCTGCATATGGCCCTGCCAGAAATACATGGTGGGGAATATACGTATGCATCCCATCTGCTTGAGAGTACAACATATGAAGGCAGGGCAAGCCAGGATTTAGCCGTCAGAAAATGAGGAATGACTGTAATAAGGCTATTAAGTGTATTAACCTGAAGAAGACACCTCTCAGGCGGGTGATGCCTATATATCTCGGTAAGTGGACAAAGACTCTGGAAGCCCCTATCACAGCACTGTTTCATCCTGTGGTGAGGGGCGTAACGGGTGGCCAAATTTGTCACATGAGTTACCACCGAGCAGCGGCACTTCCCAGTACTTTTCTCTCCAGTGTGCTCTGTCCTTTCCTGTGCCTGCAGTAGCACAGACCTTTCGCAGCAGCTGAGAGGAAGGCCCTCAGGGCTGCTGAGCGCTATTACTGTTGTTTTCTCCTTCATTGGCTCTTAAGTAACAGACATGGACATCTCCTGACTTGCGGACTGGATTTGTCTTTCTGAAAATACGTAGGAGCCTGAGGATGTTTCTCCCTGGATTTAGTGCTCTATGGGCCTACCTGCAGTTTAGGATTAGTTAAATTTCACTGAGAGATAAAAATGTTCATTTCCGTCATTGTCCAGGAGAAGAGGTCAAGTCTGTTTACGCAGCATGGTAGCGCTTAGAGGAATTCAGGAACTGTGCCCTTCTCCCAGCTCTTCTTGTGGTCAGCAAGCATCTGGAAACATGATCTCCCTGGGGACGGGAGGTCTTTATTATGTATTTGTATGTCACGGTATTAATAATGGTAATGAATCGTGGAATTAGAGCCTTAGTATCTCTTTTACGTAACTACACATGTTGCTAATGGGCATAAGATTAGCCAGAGCTGCTGAAACACCCATCAATACTGGTTTGCCTCAGCAGTGGTTTGAATGCACTCACAATACCTGTTTTCTGTGCCCCTTCTTTCCTTTCTGTTACTAATTTTCACTGAGGCAGAACCAGAACCAAACCAACTTATTTCCTGATATAAGGTCTTCTCTTCTCTTCTCTTCTCTTCTCTTCTCTTCTCTTCTCTTCTCTTCTCTTCTCTTCTCTTCTCTTCTCTTTTAATCCCCTACCTCCTCTTCCTTACCTTTTCCCACTCTTCTCTTCTCTTCTCTTCTCTTCTCTTCTCTTCTCTTCTCTTCTCTTCTCTTCTCTTCTCTTCTCTTCTCTTCTCTTCTCTTCTCATTTAATCTCATAGCTCCTACTTCTTACCTCCTCCCACTCTGCAGTACTTACATGCATCAACTATATTTTGCAGTTTACTTCCTTGGGGTTGTTCCTTAATAAGCTGTACTTAGTCTTCTTAATAAATTCTTCCAGGTCTGTTTATCTATCACCTCTGATTTTTTTCTAGTCCGCTGCTCACTTATTGCTGATGAGGAAAAACTGACAGAATGAACAAAATTGAATTCTTGGGCTGGTAGCACTGAAATGGTGCAGAAACTCTTTCCTCCCTCCCTCTGCTGTGATGGGCTGCCCCTCTGTTCCCCGCCCAAAATTGCAAGAGCCTGTTTTGCTAATATAGCACATCAAGATTTTTTATTTGCTATTTTCTGTAACCGCAAGTCTCAGAGAACAAAATAGCTTCTGTGCTTTCTCCCTCCTGCTGAGTATCTATCTTTTGGATTATTGCTCTCGAGGGACGTTACCTGCATTTTTCTATTTTGTTGGGTTCAGCTTGTGGCTTTGATGAGTCTAGATTCAATCATCTTCTGTCCCACTCATGCTACTCTCTGCTTTAACTTTCAGACCATTGCCCACACATGCTTAATTTTTAGGAACTCTGTGTTCATCGAGGGCCTGTTTCTTTGTCCTCCATTATATTTGCAATTTCTCTGTAGGGCATCAGCTGCAAATTTCATGGACAGTTAGTGTTGGTTTCCTGTGACACTGGTTTAATAAGACCAACACGGATGTAAACCCTTTGGCACATCATTTGTCATTTCCCAGTACAACAAAGCATATTTTCTTTTGGTACCTCTGGCCAGTTTTTTGATCCATGGGCTGTTGGTTCTGGTCAAACTGACACAGTGCGGCAATGTCAAATCCTTCAAATTCCTGAAGCTTCAAATTCCCTTTACTGCTAGCTGGTTGTGCACATGTATTAAAAAGCAAAAGATTTTCACTTGTGTATTGCATGTGTTTTTATTCTTTGGATTCTTAATGACCCTTCATATTTGTTTCATTATTTCACTAGGGATAGATATCGACTTGGAATTAAACATTGCCAGCTCTATTCCTTATTGAAAATCTTTATTATGTTTGCTTTTTGCTTGGTTTTGTGGAGCCTCCCTAGTTCAATGTAAATTGTCAGATTATTTGTCACTAGGATAATACGTTTGTCAATGCCTTGCCATAACAAATTAGGCTCCTGATCTTGCATACATTTATGTAGGTGTTTATATGTATAGATTGCTTAACATTCAGCCCTATATTAATTCTGCTGAAGTGAAAAATACTTTTTAAAAACGCCTCTGTCTTTTCCGGATTAAGTTCTAGGATGTCTTTTGCTTTATTTGGTTTGTGGACACATCATTCTTCAAGTTCTTTATGCTTCTGGGTTTTTTAAACTTGCTTTTTTTCCTCCTTTCTAGTCCAAACTTCCTCTCTGCATTCTACTGGCTAAGGACAGATTTAAGAAAGCTGCTCAGCCATTTCTGAACCATTAATTTCATCCTCATCCTCATTTATTAATGAACCTACCTTCTTTCTGGTGCTGCTTCTCTTCCTGATGAATTTGTAAATCCCTTCTTTTTCCCTTCAGTGCCTTAGGCAACATAAATTCATTTGCTTTTTTTCCCCTTGCCCTTATCTTTTCCCTACAGTCTTAACTGACTCTGTATATTCTTATTTAGTCACAATCTCCACTTCCATTTGCAGCGCAGGAATTTTCTTGTAATTTTCTTAATGAAAAGGCATCAGTAGGAAAACCCCGTGCTGTATAGTGCAATAAGATCTGAAGTGTTTCATTTAAAAGTTGTGTGTGGTGGAGTCTTCTTGGGGAGAATTTATGTTAGGAACAGTCACTGGGTGGCAAAATCAGCATTTTAGTTTTAGCGTGTCTTTGGCTTAATTTTTGAAGTGCTCATCATGACTTGAGCAGGGCAAGATGGGCAGCTGAGCAAATGGGAATTCCTCTTATTTCTGAGTGGTTTCACCAGCTATGCTGTGTTGGCTGTTCATTGCAAGAGCTGCTTTCCTTCCCTGGTAGGAGATACAGAAAAACCTCACTTTTAAGGTTTTTCTTTTAAGGGGAGTTCTTCTAACCCAAAGAGGGTGGTGGGGGTCTGTGAGAGTTTCAGCCACTTGTTGCTCAGGCGAAGGCAGAATGCCAGGAAGAAACCTGGACTGAAAAAATGAGCGGCTGTAAGAGAGGAGAGGGGACAGGAGGTTCTTCTGTCCTCCCAGCTCCCTTTCAAGATAGGTTGGCAATGCTTCAATGCTTGAAGGCAGGCATGGTCTTTGAGCTCAGTGTTAGACAGGGAGAAACATCGCATGACCACCGTGGTTGTTGCTAGCAGAGATGGCAAACCTGTCCTTGGGGAGCAAGGCTGGAGACTGACTGGCAGAGGGGTTGCTTCACAAGGTCCGGAAACAAATAAACTTGGAGGCTAAGTTCAGAGACTCATTAGAGAACCCCTATTCAGCCGACGCTGATCTTGTGACCTGGAAAAATGCCTGTAACTCAGCTCATGTGAATGAGGCTGCGCCACTGACCTCGGAGAAGTCTCTCCTATGTTCAATTTCCCCATCTATAAAATCAGGACAGTGATACAGGGTTGTGGGGGTTTGGTCCACTACTGACTACTAAATGTTCCAAGAATCTGGGTTGAAGCAGCAATGTTTATTTCTTGTAGTGAGTCATTGTGAAGGTTTTGGTGGAGCAGGGCATGAAGAAGTGGGTTGTGTTTAGTGGTTCCCACCACCTCTTTTGGCGATGCTCTTACCAACCTTTCTCCCTCTCTTCCTCCCTGTGTGGGTGCCATGGAGAGCAGCAATGGATAAGCAAAACATAACAAGATCACAACTTCTCATGTGCCTCTGGGACCAAAATAGTACCAGCCATTGCTTCGTCATCTTCCCCCATCACTATTGGCATCCTTTGACACTTCCTGAAGATGGACAAGTCAGGAGTCACCTGAGGAGGTGAAAGAAAGAGCACAAAATATGCTTAAAGATAGAGGTTACCTCCACAGACCCATACTTCCTCCTTCTCCTGTGCCCAATAGTGTTGTGCTACATGAGGGTAGGGGGTCTGCCAGAGCTCTGGTCAGTACATTGGATCTTTGCTGAGAGGAAATTTTCATCTTTTTGTTTACATGGGGGAGAGAGAAGCTTAGAGAAGAAACCTGGCATAGAGCAGTTGGGATTCGGTTAATCTGCTTAGAAATACATTAATCAGAGGATCAGATGCTGTCAACAATACTCTTTCTCCCTCACTCTCTTCCCTCTTTCAGTACCTTCCTCATCACTGCTCCCACTGAGTCCTACTCCTCACCCTCCTCCCTGTGTCCTTCCTCTCCCCTGCTGTGAAAGTCAGGGAGTAATGAAGGACAAGGAGATTAAAGCAAAATTAACAAATAAAATATAAATCCTAGATCTAAATGAAAATTAAAAATGGATCTTCAGCCGTTTATTTGTTTCCCTAAAAATAGCCTTGTACCCCAGCCAAACTAAATGTAGCCAGGATTTCCCTGGAAATTTCTGGGGGAAATAGGCAGGTCCCAAAAGATGACCAAGTAGTGGATATAGNCCCCCAACTCCATCCATCTCCCCCCACTTCCACTGAAGTTGCAGGAGAAGCTGTGAAGCCACACTGAGACATGGCATTCTTATGGTATTATCACAGTGACTGGAGAAAAGACTATTCCAAACCCCCAGCCCTCGTTGCCTTCAGCAGGAACTGCAGGTACTTGTCTCCTGGCTAGTATCTCTTGTCTAAAGATGGGCATCCGTAATTGTCAGCAGTCACAATTTAGTGGGTGCTCTGATCAAAACTGGAGCCAGGCAGTCCAGTTTCTCTTTTGTGCCGTTGGGATAATAATACGCACAAGGATGTTTCCTGTATGGGGAGAGAAGCTCTGTGGCACTGTTAGTGGCGTATTCGTCAACATCTTGTTGCTTTCCTGCCTGGCACCTGATGAATTGGAAAGGAGGCTCAAAGGTGGCGTCCTGTAGCTACATGGTGCTGAGGTTGAGATTGAGTTTGCTGCTCTCTGATCTCTGTTGTTGTAGAATAACTGTTGTCAGAGGAGTATTTGTTCTACATGCACTGTCTTCTTCTAACATTTTTGTTTTACTAATTTTTCAAGAAAAGCATGAGAACAAAAAGCATCGCAGTGAACAAGATATCAGTACCAACCAGGGGATAAAGAAAAAGGTAGATAGCTACAGCTATCTACTCTTAATGTTTGCTTTGCATGCACAGTGTTGTATATGCCTGGGTTTTGTTCTCAGATGTGCAGCCCTTGGTTTCATTCTCTGTATGAAGGTATAATCATAGGCAATGCAGGATGTGTGGTGTGGCTTACTTAATTTCAAGGGAAACCTTTACTTTTAGGGATCTCCTGACCTTTGAGCCATTGTTCTAACAGCATTACAGTTGCATTAATTTTGGAGATTTTGCAATCCCATGTTAATTCCAATTCTGTTGAAGTCAGTACACAGACACCCATTGTCTTAAGCTGGGGTTGGTTCAGGTCATTACTCTTAAAATTGTGCTGAGGAAAGGGTGGGGATAAAGAGGAGGATGCAGTGCGATATCAGAACTCAGCTTCTTTTTGTGCTTTCATGGGTGAAGTAAAGGCTGTCTAAGAAAGAAAGTGAGGTGGGTAAATGTTTTTACAGGAGGATTTTTTGTGTGTGTGAGAGAGAGCAAGAGGCATGAAAGGAATACAAGGCTGCTGCCTGAGGGTGCGGGAGTACGTGCCCCAAATGGGAACAACAGACTGCTTTGGCCAGAGAGTTCTTGGTTCATCATCCCTTTCACAAGAAGATGTGTTCTTGTGCCAGCTCCCCTCCTCTGCTCGCTCCTGCTGGACCACTGCACCGAAGAAGAAATGAGAACCCACCTCTGGTTCTCCTCAATCTGCTTTAGAGGAAGATCCAGAGGAAACGGTGCTGTTCCCCTTTTAATGCATACACATCAGCAGATGCACTCAGCTATTTGAGGACACGTGGACCCCTTTAACCTTGGTGCACTCCATCTCTGTTTGGCATGCCTCCAGTATTCCCCCAGCCGCTCTGGTGCACTGTGACCAAGCTGCCTGGGTGGGCAGAGGTACATGCTGGCTGTGCCCTGTAGGTCCTTCACAGGCCTCCATTGTCTAACCAATTTGTAGCGCTGATCTCATGGCCTGTACCCTAGCGTGAAGCCTTGATGCTGTGGGGTAACGGCTTCAAAAGACCTGGTCTTGAGCATTGGCCCTGCAACAAACAAGTGGTCATGAGACTTTCCAGAAGGCCATGTCCAGACATTGTGCCAGCAAGGCAGAAATGCTGAGTTAGCAAGTCCACAAATCTTGGAGGAAGCATCTTGGCCTCTTCTCAGCAAGTGGGAGGTAGAGAGCCAATAAGCCTCACAGAGATGTGTGCCTTTGACAGCAGCCCCACGTACACAAACTGCTCTATTGCTCCTGGACAGGAGCTGGGGCTCTCAGACCTTCTGGGCAATATCATAGCAGTGAATCTGTGCGTTCAGGGATTTTGTCTGCCTGGGTAAAGGAGAGTGTGATGGCATTGCTGCATCCATTCTGTTCAGCATGAGTGAGAAGCAGAGGGAGAAGCTAGTAGCGCAGCTCTCGCTGTGAGCTGCTGTCAGAGAAAGTACACAATGTCCTTTCCAGCATGGCGTCCCTGCCAGTTTTAGCATGCTAGCTGGATTAAACCTAGTATAGACACATGGACTCATACTGTGGCTGAATTTTCCTTTTGCTGAAGACAAATACTTGTGGGTTTGGGGCTAGCCTGTATCTCCAAATTGTTGTGTGGAGCTGGTCCAGCTTTCTCCTTCAGCTGTATGTGTTGATGAAAAATAGCTTTTTTCATCAAAGACTGTTTTTCACAGAAGCTTCCATTACATTCTTGTCTTCATTTCATTTTTTTCTATGGAAAATGGTCAGGGTAGGAGGAAGAAGTAGGACAGGTGGGTTTTAATTTTTTCTGAGACCGCTTTCAATTTTCACTGAGAAGAAAAGGGAGGGAAAAGAGGACTGGAAAGAAGTCAAGGGAGGAAAGGAAACTTTTTATTGCTTTTTTGATCTAAGTTTGGTGCTGGAAGACTTATCTACCTTTCTTCTAGTTTTCCTCTTCATCACTTTATTTCTTGTGTTCCTTTCTCATAGTTTCCCTCATCCCAGGCAGTCACTTTCCCAGGAACAGAAATAGCCACAAGTGCTGCTATTTGCATGGAAGTTTGGAAAGAAAATTTGCAGGAAAACACATTGAATTAAGTAGAAATGTACCTTGTTATCAGCCCCGTAAGATAAGCTGGTGACCTCTTCTTGAGCACTGAAGCTAGTCACCACTCTGGCAGCTGCTGGGCCAGGAGCTGGTGGATGGGCTTTGTGCTGGTGTCAGCCTCGTGAGCCACAGCTGGAGAGAGCATCACCCCCCAGCTGCTCAGACCTTTGTGTAACTGGGCAAGCTTGAGCAAGCAGAGCTGACCCTCCTCTCCTGGAAAAAACAGACTTTCCCCTTCCTTTTCCTTATTGCATGGGGGGGAAGGTGATCTTCTCCTATCAGGTCTGATGGCTTGAAAAGTGAGAAGGATTTTGATGGGAATGGTGCCAGGCAGGGAGATTTAAGACCTCTTGTCATGCTCCAGTGCTCCCAGCAGGAGGTTTCTTAGCCATGATTGTTCTCTGCCTGAGATCAGCTTCTGCTTTTTCAGTTTTCTTAATAGCAGTAGCTTTGCTGGGTCTTGCCTCAGGCTCATCTAGCCCCATAGCTGGGCTACTGGTTGGAATTTGGATTACATCAGATATTCAGAGAAAGATGTTCAAGGAGGCATCTTTTCCCATGTGCCTTCTCCCTGGAGTGTCATGAAGAAAGGGATAAAGGAAGAGTTGCTTGCCACTAAACTTCTCCCCTGCCCAGGGTGTTGTCATTGGCTTCTTTGCTCATAGCCAAGACCCAAAATAATACAGTTCAAGCCTGATGTGCTTGATCTCCAGGCTCAGTGTTGTATGTTTGTGTGGATGGTGAACAGTGCATTGTTGGACTGAGAAGGGGGGTTGGAAGCACCCAGGAGATTGCCCCTCCCAGTGTGGCTAATACAACACATGCACTATTGCTGAGCAAGGTGTAGATCCCTGGAGCGAAGTGGGTTTCCTACACATCCTTTTTTTTTTTTTTTTTATGGGGCATCCTTCACATCACCTGGAGCCTGTCCCTGCAATTGAAGCATGTACAAAAGTAGAGCTGCAGAAGCTTGAGAAGATCTTGGGGCAGTGATATGTGGACTGTGGTCTGGGGAGAGTGAGGTGAGCACTGTGTAGGTATTTTAGAAACTCAGTGATTTCATGCAGCTGCTCTCCAAAAATCAGATAGTGGAAAGTAGGCAAAAAGTTCAGGCACCACTGACCTGGTTTGTGTGCTGCCCAGGCAAAGTACCTGGTTAAGTCTCAGTCAGCCCTATACCCTGCCTTTAAAAGCTGCCTGAGGTGGAGTTTTCACAGCCTCCCCGGAGCAGTTTGTTTCAGAGCTTTGCTGTTGTCATAGCTAGATAGCTAGTCTGAGATCTCGCTGCAAATTTTGTTGCTAATAAAGATGATCGGTGGGGAAAAGAGAACTATTTTTCTCATGCAAATTAAAAACATACTGCATTTATCTTTTAGCATTTTTCTATCTATTTTTCTTCTGTTTCTTTTCTGTCCCTTTGATGTATCTCCCTATCTCTGTCTCATTTCCTACCTTCCTTCCTCCACAGTGATCCCAGGGAGCAGAAAGAAGCGTCTGCCATGTTTTATGTGTTCCCACTTAATCCTGCCTGATGCCCCATTTATAGAACGCTCCTTCCCCTCTGGTACCTCTGCATCTGGTACAGATGAGTATGGCAGATCCCTGCAGAGGGTCCTGTGCTTTTGGGATGCCTCCCAGCCAGCCAGCTAGTGCCTCTGGCCCCCTTTCTCTCCTCTCTTAACCCAAACGGCTCATGCTCAGATGCTAATTCTATTACTCTTCTCTTCTAGCGCGATGATGCCTGGAGCTTTCAAATATGTTCATTAATTAAGCCTCCTGGGATGTATTCCCTACTGGCCACTGAGTACGTACGTGGAGCCAGAGGAGAGGAGGAGAGGGGAGAGGGCATGCCCGGCGCTGGAGCATACGCTGTGCATCCTGCTGGTTTGCAGGCTCGCTTTAACAGTTGGTCATTCCTTAAAGCCTCAGCCCCCTGCAGGAGTGGAGACGGCCTGGGATGCCTCGGAGGGGCAAAGAGACGAGATCGGGTTTGACAGGATTTGCACCGCAAATTAAGTGCTGAGTGTTAACGTTTGACACTCCAGCTCCGTGGAGCTTTTGGGTAGCCCCTCGCAGAGAAATCTGTCAGAAACCCAAGCATCCAGAAAGCAGGGGGAAAACCACCCTGCCATCTCCTGTTTTTCACTTCTTGGAGGATGCAAAATGCCGAATCGGTGCTGCATGGCCTTGTCAGCTTCACTGAGCACCCCGACTCCATCGCCCTGCGGAGGAAGGTGCTGTCACGGCAGGGAGCGTGCGTGTTGCCACCCCCCATCCCACACCCCCATGTTTGCCATCTCACTGGCACAGGGCTGGAGGTATGGCCTGCAAAGTGAGGGCAGGTCCTGAGGCGTGAGGATCTGTGTGATGCCCTTCAACTCGGGGGCATGATTTTTCCCTTCAGCCCTTTCCTGTGGTTACCAAGGCTATGGCCAGTCATGCTGTTGCAGTGGAGGGCACAACACTGCTTTGAACTATGTCGTCTTGGTCTTATTGGTGGGGGGTGATACTGGCATGGGAGGGGAAATTTGTGACAGTCACTGCCAGGACTGTAGGGAAGAGGGTAGGTGAGTGGGTGCCCAAAGCTCTTCTCTCTCTGCTAGGAAACTGCTGAGCTGCTAGTCAGCATTTTAGATGTAATGGAGGCATGGAGGCAGCATCACTAGTCCTTTTTGATCAACTGAAAGAAAAAGTGTGAACCAAACCCATTTAATTACTTTGAGCTAGGGATGTTCATGCCAAAAGACTAATGGAAGCTTGTCTTAATTTGTTAGACTTCCACTTTCCAAAGGTAGCTGTATTTTCTTCATCTGTCCTCTGTGGTTATGGATTGTTGCTGCATGTGCTGTCTGAAGCTACGCTGTCTTCCAGCCTAGCAGAAGTGCTTTCCTCCGCTGCTGTATTGCTTCCTAGAGCTTGGAAAAGACTTTAACATTTTGTGACATGAGTGCAGAAATACATATCAGTAGGTCCTAGTGTAATGAGAGCTGGGAAAGCAGTTATAAAAAGCTGTTCCTTTGATGAAAGTCATCCCTGGATGGGCAGCAGCCTTGTGCCAGTCTCAGTACAGCACAGCCTCCCACAATACCACCTTGTCATTAGAGCTGAATGGAGCTTCCCCGTGGCCTGTTTACTGTGAACATAAATAGCATCCCTGTGGCAGCCTGAAAAGGCAATTCCTTCTGAGCTTCTGTTGTTCTAGGATTTATCCAGTGTAGTGCTGGTCTTCCTCAAACTCTTGGTTCCTCCTGCTCAGAGACTACTCTTGTCCATCTGTATGGTTCTCTAGCCATTCCAGATCCTGCTTAGAGGCAGACAAAATATCTGTGCAGATATGGGGCTCTTGCAGAGGCATCCAGTGGGCAGCCTTTCCATCTGTCTCTGTGGGGTGTGTGTTTCAAACCATGCTGATTTAACTCCATGATCTCTCTCCGGCTGGCCATCGAGTGTACACAGTTGTGTTTATTCCTCTCTGCTTTTCATGAAATGTTTTTCCCAGGGTCATATTTGAGCTTGCAATCTATTGCTTTGAGTATTTATTATTTTCAACCTCTGTGTAAACCTCAAGGTATGATTTGTGCTCCTTCCATTGGTCTCTCTGCTTGTTTATCTGCCTTCCCTTGATACCACACACCCAAGCAGCACAAAGCACGGGTGGCGTAGGGGGACACTGCCCCAGTTCACAGCCAGGCAAATGGAGGCAGGGAGCGAGGCAGCAGTCAGATGTACTGCCCTGGCTGCTGCTGAGGTGGATGGATGGAGAGGTCAGATGCTGTCCCTGCTCCCCTTCCCCTGCCAGAGGTTACCATTGGTTCACATTGCCGCATGGCTACCTGCATTCTTGCCCTTTAACCTGGTCCTCTCAACGTGACCTACAGTAGAAAAAAAATTGCTTTTACCAACTAACGAGGATCTTTTTGCTGGAGCTGTGTGGGAGAGCTATTATAGCAGCTGTAATGCTGGCAGATCTGAAGGGGAGACAGTGGGATGGATGCTTACCTGCTCCCCTGGGGGCAAGCAGGCAGAGGAGCAGGTATGGCCTCAGCATAAAAGACTACACCTCTTCTCCCAGCAAGTCCAAACTGCAGAGCCCAAGGATGCAAACCCACATACAGATTTTTCAGTGGTAGACCAGGTCTTGGTGCAGGAAGTTCTAGCCTTTTGACTTTAGGCTTGTTTATCTTAGCTGGTTTTTATGGAGTCCAAGAAGTAGCCTGCAACCTCTGAAAGGTCTGTGCACCAGAGGCTGCTCCCTCCTCCACTAGCTGGAACCATCTTGATGTTTACGTGAGCGTGTGCAGCAGCCTTTCCTTCATGTTGTCATCTTTGAACAGGGGAGAGCTGGTGTGAGCTTTTGCAGAAGGCAAGGAAATCAGGTTGGGTGGATACTGTCGAAGCAAATTCAGGCTTATTATTCAAACAGATGTTCATGAATATATTTTGCCATACTTGCGGAGTCTTAATTATAATCTGACTTGATGGGCACATGGGTTTAGACGACTGAATTTATGGAAGGAGAGGTGATCTTGGAGGTGAACTACCAAGCTGGGCTTTGGAGGGTGAAGGTTCATGTCTAGCTCTGCTCAAGGGCTTATTGCTTCTTGCCTCATCTGGGTCCCAGGAGTGCTCAGATCCTTCTGGGAGAACACATCTGCATCCCGAACAGGACCGTTTTTTGTCCTGGATTACATGTTCATTCATAATTGTTGCTTTCCTTACTTTCCACTCTTGGCAAATAGAGTGGAGATTTGCCACATTTTTCCCTCCTGCCTATCACACCCCTGTCCCTGAGGCTGTGCTGCACTCCACTTCTGTTTTCTCAGCTTCCATGGGAAGCTGTCAAAACCTTTCTCGGTGGGGGCCCTCCTGCGAAAGCAGGTCTCTGTGAAGTTTTGGTGATACGATGACTTCATTGCCTGGTGAACAAGAGGAGAATCTGGGAAAGAAGCCAAAGCGTGATTCTACTGCAGTGATTATTATTATTGCCATTAGCAATTATGGCAGGAAAAATTATGATAAACAAGGGAGCGATAAGTGCGATTTGTACATGTTTAATCTCTTCTGTGTGTGTTTGGGTTTTTTTTGTTTCTTTTCTTCCCTGAAGACAAATACCGCTTTAAAGCTAGGGACAGATTGCATCGCCTTCGCCTGGAGTCCGGTGACATCAGGAATGCCCGTTGCATGGTGCAGCGCTGCGTATTCGGTCTCACGCAGTACCTTTTGCACGGCAGGCAGCAGTCTTGATTGCAGATGAGAGGTCCTCTCCTCCGATGGCATCTGGAGGGTCAGAGAGGCATTGGCACCTCCCCGAGGGGGACACCCCCTCCAAGAGTTGTGCTTGCTGCCTGTGCACCTTCCTCGCGCAGGAGGTGCGTGGGCAGTGCTCACCTCGGCTGGCACGGTGGTTCATCTGGCGTGGACCCAGCTGGCTGCAGGTGAGGGCAGCCTCCTGGGGATGGTCTCAGGTGGGGGATTTGGAAGGAAATGAGCCTGCCAGTGCAGGAAAGGGGGTAGGAGAGAGATGGCTTTGCGACCGTAACCACTAATGCAAGGGTGCTGAGGTGTCTGTTAAAAACATTGATGCTTAAAACCAAAGTTTTACCCCTTATGGTAAACGACGTGGTACCACAGACTCTGAAGATGGAAACCTCCTGCTCAGCCAACTGCACTGTTGTAAGACTGCAGCTCATAAGAGAGCAAATGGCTCCAAAAATACTTGTAAAAAACCGCAACACCTCTGCACATGCTGCCTGGTCCCTCGGTCCCCTCTCCCCAGGCAAATAAAAAGGAAGCACAAAAAAGTAAGTAAAACTGAGGGCTCAGCCTCATGCTCCGTGTTTCTAAATGAGAAACTTTACAGCAAGACAGCACAGGGCAGTTTGGGAACAATTCTTCATTCCAAGATGCAAAATATTTTGGTGAGTCCTCTGGAAAAGGGCCTCTGACACAGTGAGTTGTGGCAGCCTGGGTCATGCCAGGCCAAGACAGTTCTTTCTTTGGGGATGCGCGTCCCACCTCACTTCATCAAACAGGGAGTGTTTGCAGGCACCAGCAAGCTCAACACTGGGGCTTATCTGTGGAATTTGGTGCGAGTCCTCCCCAGCATTGCCAAGGCGCTTGGATGAAGGTTGAGGCCAGTGATGTTTTTGATGTGTGTGCATAGGATCTGCCTTCAAAAAGGCACAAGTGGACAGGCTGAGTCAATCTGTGACCTTGCACCACTGCTTGCACCACCGCTACCTCTTGGCTTCAAGAGAAAGGAGTTTGGAGAGACTTCTTTATGAAAAGTAGCACTGATCTGAGATTTTAATAATGCAATGGACTTGTAAGTGTTCCAAACTGTGAGATTTTTGAATTAATTTTTAATCCAGGGTATAACATTAAAGATTAACATGTGTGTTTTGAATTTCAAAAAGGGAATTTACTTCCTTCAGTGGCTTTTTACGGTTTTGTTTTATTTTACTCTTTTTTTTCTGCTGGGTGCATTAAAGCAAAAAAAGAAAAGGAAAACCCAGCATCCAGGCAGGGCTTGGGGAATTTTCAACTTGTTAAACCAGTGTCCGATAGGGCTCTTTCATATTAATGCTGCTCTGTGTGCTGTTAGACTTGGCAGGAGTGGCAACATCTGTGTGAAAAACTGAGCCAGCTGTGCAGTAAAAAAAAAATCTTTCTTAGTTCGGAGCAGTTGTGTACTTTGCTGCTTGGGCATAAGCAGCTCCTTACATCTGTTATGGAGGGAAAATGTGCAAAGTGTTTTCCTGAGACTCTAACTCTAAAAGACAAGGGAAGTCTGTAGCAGCTTTATGTTTGCAAAAGTTAGCAGCTCTTATAAAAGGGAATTTAGGACATCGGTAGAAGGGAATAAAAGAGGGCAAGCATAAAATCAGACATCACTGTGAGGCTTGGTCACCCAGGGTTAACTCTCAGGACTTGGCATCAGAAAAGAAGGTGATAAGGAGGGAGGCACATTGTCATGTACAATAACAGCAGCTGCTGCATTCACAAAGCCTCTTTCCTGCATTTCAAGTGTGTTATGACGACACTCTATGTTTTTTTTAAAACCTCCTTAAGGGGTTTGGAGCATTTTGTGAGCATCTGACACTTCCTTGAGGGTGGTACTGCTGCCTCCCAGCCTGGAGCACTTTGGGGCAGGGCCTCTTGTAGAAAGCATTTGCTCTTGAAATCATGTTAGCCTCCAACAGAGCTGAACATAGTGAGCCTTCTTGGTTATTTTTTTTTCTCCTTGATAAGAAATGTGTGTGCTAACTTGAAATCAGTGCTAATACTTGGCACAGTGGTGGCAGAGCAAGGCCCGTGAATTAGGTGGCAAAGTCCTATTCTTGTCTCGCCATTGACCTGCTGCGTGGTGTTTAGGTGAGTTATACCCTCTCTCCTTCTTGGTTTTCCTCACTGCAAAGTGTAAACTCTCTGCATTGCCCCAGTGTCATACTTGCTACCAGTGCAAATTTCTGCACTTGAGTTTTTTCAGCATGATGCTCAGTACTCAACTAGAGCGTGCAGGAGGGCTGGCACTGACTGGAGGTGAGTATGCCCAGCATTTGTGAAAAAATAGGCTCAATGATCTTAGCTTGGATGCTTAGAGATGTGGATGCCTCAATCCTGGGTACGCTGTGAGCAGGGAGGGCCTCCCAGCATTAGGACATGTTTCCCTTTCTGCCCTGTGCTGGCATGTACCTGCACGTCAAAAGGGCACGCAGCAGACGGAGAGCAGATTTGCATTAATCTGTTTGCATTTTATCTATTGGTACTGGTTCCACCATGCCATGTGGGACTGATTAGCACAAAAGGCTGGAGAGCGGGGAATTGATTTATAGTCAGCAGCACTTGCACCAAAGCTTTGGGTTTCAGGGCAGGGAGGTAGGGAAGGACACGTTCCCTGAGGATGGTGAGGAAGGAGTGAGTCTCATTCAGGGAAAGGACAGCAAAGCACTTAAATAGATGTGTTGCTATGGCTCATGTGTGGAAGTGTGTGTGCCTGACACTGGCCACTTGGGCACCATCAGGCCCAAACCTCATGTGGAAACACCTACAGCTCCTGAACTCTGGGTGCTCCCATGAGAAGATTGGGCTGGAGTTGCCTGTAGCTAAAGCTAGTAACAAACTGGTCATGTCTCCCAGGGAAGTCTACCGCGTCCTCTCTGTTTTATTTCACATTATAGTGAGACTCCAGATTTTGTAGTGGGTGGAACAAAAATCAGGGGAAATTTCCATTGGGAAAAGATATTGTTCACATGTTGTTGAAAGGCCATAGCGCATTAAGTATGTGTGTGCATATAACACTGTACAGGTACTGAATAAAATTATACAAAGTTAGAATTTATGTAATGTATAAATATATGGCAAAAGTTTAAATGGATTGAAATAAAGTGTTTTTACCTTATTGAACTGAAGTGTGCCAATATTACCATAATTAAATGGGAAAGTTGAAGCAATTCATTTTGTCTTCACTCACTGAAAATGTCATCAAAGTTGATATTCTTACAACCTATTTTGATTTTAATGAAAACTCTTTTTTTCCCGGTGGAAAATTGTCCTTTTACAGCCTCCTTCAGACAGCTCAGCTCATAATCTGAAACATTCAATTACTGACCTGACATTTGCCAGATCAGAAGACAAATTTGGGTTTTCCTTTCTTTTCAATTTAAACGAAAAAGAGCCTGCCTTTTTTGTTTCTTTTCTGTTTGTTTGTTTTTAATAATTTTAATAATTTTAAATCCAAAGTAGTTTGGGATTAACAAAGCTTAAGATATGGAAATCTAATGTCTATGAACATCCCCATGAAAGCTAGTTTCAATCTGACTGCTTTTGGAGACTGAAAATTATGCTTTTACGCTTTTATCAGGCCTGCTTTCAGCATCATGTATGAGACAGGGAAGTTTCCCTGTTGCTGTGCCTGTTCTCACTTAAAGGCTCTCTCTCATACCAGCCGGCCACAGGAGTTTTGTTATCAAAATGGATGCAAATGTGATTAGACCTTTAAGCCCCTATTTGGCAAGATACTTAAACACCTGCTTAATTTTTAAACATCAAGTGTATTTCCAGTGATTTAACTGCCTTTAGTGGGATTGCTAGGACATACCAAATCAGCCCGGGCATCGGTGTCTGGCTGAGCAGCTGTGGGCACTCTGCTGGCCATGCAGGTAGCAGCGTGGGTGAAGCGTGGCTCACAGACAAGTCACAGAGCAGGAAATTTTTTTAGGGGAGCTCAACGGCACGGTGAACACCGAAGAACATCTGCCAAACATCTTTTCATTTGCAAAGCCTGGGTGCTCCATAGGATGAGAATGTTTTATACACGAGACACAAAATGGGGGTGGAAGGCAAATAGTCAACTTGTTGGCATTGTCTCAGCCAAAAATTGGGGGTTGCTGGACCAGATCCTTCAAGAATCTGTACGCATCCTGGTGACAGTCCTTCCTGACTTCAAGGAAAATGGGATCAGTCTAGAAATGAAAACTCTTTTCCTAAGAAATGGCTAGGTTCTATCTCTTTGGGGATTGCTTTTGTTTTAATTTTTTAAATTTTATTTTGTTTGGCTTAGATGCACCTTTGTTGAGGTACCGGCCTATTATAACACTCCATGGCCCATCATAACCAACTATGGAGTGATGATGGTGCTGGAATATGCTGGTAACAGGGGAAGGCAGGTAAGGTGGGTGCCCTAGGAAGCACTGGGAGAGCTCCCCTGCTTGGAGATGTGGGGCCATTTCTTGGGGAGTCATTTCCTACCCTCAAGCCCCACTGTTCTTGGTCCCCTGCACTTCCTTAACCCTGATCCCAGCTCCCACGCTGCTACCACAGCCCGTCATTCCTCTCCCCCAACCTCTCCCTCCTGGGACTACCCTCAGCCCCTCCCCAGCCTGATCCAGGTCTGGTCCAGCCTGGCCCAGGCATTGGTCTCCCCTTTGCAGGGAAGCTTTCTGACATAGGAAGTCCCAGCTCCTTGGAGCCCTCATTGCTGATGCAAGCCCTGACATGGCCTCAGTGGCTTTGTGTCATATGTGCACCCCTACATGCATAGGTGGAGCCCATCTGGGAGGGTGGATGCATTGTGTTCCTGTTATCTTCCTGCCTCATCATTTCTGGAAGATGCAGCAGCACCAACAAGGCCTGGGTTTCACATGGCCACCTGAGGTTCCTGGAGATCTCCCAGAGGATGTCAGTGGTGTCTGCAGGGACGTGTCCCTGCATCCTCACCCAGCCTGTGCCCAATAGTGCAGGTGCTGTCCCTTTTCTGTTCATAGAAGCACAGAATCATAGAATCATAGAATCACTTGGGTTGGAAGAGACCTTCAAGATCATCAAGTCCAACCATAAACTTATGCCAAAACCACCCCTAAACCATGTCCCTCAGCACCACGTCCACCCGTCTTCTAAATACCTCCAGGGACGGAGATTCCACCACCTCCCTGGGCAGCCTGTTCCAACACTTGATAAACCTTTTGGTAAAGAAGTTTTTCCTAATATCCAATCTAAACCTCCCCTGGCACAACTTGAGGCCATTTCCTCTTGTCCTATCGCTTCATCACCCATTTTTGGGGAGGATGGACATAGCTCTTGGTGCTTTGGGTAAAAGTAGTTGAACCATAGTTGGACCGTAGGTTGGGGCTATTTGCACTGGACTTAGACCTAATGATGGTTGCGTCAGCATAGATGAAAAAGGTGCTCGGATGTGAGTTTGTAGTCTGTGTTTCAATGGCATTTTTTTCTGTAATGGGGGCAGGAGGTGGGGGGATACGCATTCTGCTAATCTCTCGATGTGTTCAAGTGTTAAGCCACTAATGAGCTGGTTCTCCTTGCCCCACCCCCACCTCTTTTCCCATGCAGCTGCACCCCGCACTCCTGCCTCTCCCCACCCACACACAAGTCCTGTCAGCCTGCCCACCTATTCGTCCTGCCTTCCCCTGCGCCAGCTCTCCTTACTGGGCTTTAATCTTATTCCTTATGGGTTCTGTCCTTCCCACTCAATATACCATTGAACATATTTAAACCCCTAGTTGTTTTCCCTTATTAAGCAGTTTATCACTATGTTGCACTTTTTTTTTAACCAGGAGAGAAGGAAGAAATTTATTCTTTTGACCATAAATCATTTACAAAGCTGCTGGGCCGTTAATGTATTTTTTATGGCTCGGCAAACAGAAAATAGGAGTGAGTGTCTTAGTAGAGCTTTGCCAACCTGTTTTAATTTCAGCTTCCTAACCCTGGCTCTCTGTTCCCCGGTCTTGGGAGCAGATACATTTCTCATGCAGAGGCACCAGTGGATACCTTCTCCCGAAGGAGGCCACTTTGCTGTGTCAGCAATGTCACGTGCTGTTGCCAGCACTTGGCACTGATCCGCAGCGCGACACATCTCTGCTGACAGAGCTGTGCTGGGAGAATACCAGCAAAGAAATGGGATGGGCAGGGGGAGAACTCGAGGCTATTTTTCCGTTAGATCCTGGGAAGAGCTCTAATTAGACTCCTGCTCTGGGGTAAGCAAGTTACATACGGCTCTCGTCTCATAGCATGAAGCTTCATCCTGTACTTTGCATGTTGTGGGCTCAGCTAGCCTCAGGTGTGGTTACAGATACCCATGGGGATGCTTGAGGATGCTTTCAGAGACAGTGACTGGCCATGGTGGTGCTTCCCAAACGTTAAGAGCTGGCTCCTGCAAAGTTTTGTAATTTTGAAGCCAACCTATGCTTTCGCTGCTCTCAGCCAACTCTATGCCTTTTCCCTCTTTTAGGAAACATAGGTACAAATCTTTGCTGTAAAAGGTGCACTTTCCTTTCTGATGTGCTGTGATAACCAGTGAGATAATTAAGAGGAGGGATGTGTGAGGTTTATGTTGGCATCAGAGCTAAATGAATGGGAAAGTCAGCAGCTCTGAGCTGTTGTTGCAGGCTCTTTGCAGACTCAAGCTGAGCTTCCAACCTTAAATGTGCCTGCACGAACATTTGCTAAGCTTTCATTCCCAAGTCACTTCAGCTAAAGTGACTGGCCACAGTCATTTAAAATGTTCACACCCCTAGACATTTATTACTGTTGGATGATGCCTCCACTGTAGCAGTGAGCAGAACAGGACAGTGCGTCTGCAATGCAGCTTTCCCCTTTCACAGCAAAGCAAGTTAGCTGTCCTTACACCTTCCTCAGCGGGTTGTGCTAATTAATGAAGACGTGAGACAAAGGCACAGCTTCCTGTTTGCTTTTGCTGGTTTTGGGGCAATAACCTTGTGCTGAGTGACAAGGCAAGCAGCTGATGACAATGATCTGAAGTTACTGCATCAGGATTCCCCAGAGCTGATCTATCATAGGGCTAGGGGTGAAGGAGGGACTGTGTTTGCCAGTCTTAGCTTTACAGAAGACAACAAGTAAGGAGATAACTTTCTGTGCCCAGCTAAACTTTCACTTTCCTCTTCGCCTGTGTCTGTGACTTGGAAAATGGTGCCTCAAGCATCTCTGGAGGACCTTAGGAGGGAAAGAAATAACTCTCATCCTGTTGCAAGGACACACCACCCTCTTTGTATCTTGGCTGTGCTGCCTCGTTGTGGCCTTCAGCTGTCTTCTGTAGACAAATTGAATGCTCCTGACTTGCCCACCTGATTCCTGGAGGGATGAGTCATTGATGACTCTGATGCTGGACACAGCCAGAAAAGGGCAAAGTTGGCACCAAGTGGTCCCACAGAGCGGGCTGAACTAGGTTTACCCACCCCTCCCCTCTTTCAATTCAGGGGGGCATTGAGAGAGCACTTGAGTGAGTTCCTGATCCCTTCTGGGTCCCCTGTGGTCTTGCTTATCTGCTAAAGCAAAAAATACCCCAACCTTACTAGCGCAGCTGCTCCTTGAGTCCTCTGCAAATGCTGTGAACTCAAGGACTGCCAGCTCAGATCGCAGCAGTCTCTGTTTCCAGCCAATGCCGCATGCATCGGAGGGAAGTGTTAAACCTTCCATAATGTACCTAATTGTGCAACACAATACCACGGGCAGGGGATTAATGCATGCCCCAAAGCACAGCGATTGATTAGTTTTATCCTAGCTAATGTCATTGTAGATGCTATTTTTGTTCCTGTCAATGTCCCATCCTATTTTTATAATCTTGCTATAATACAATGCAGTTGGGGTTTTTTATCGCTAACTTCCATGCATATTGCATCCTAGGCAGCAGAGATGCAAGGCAACCATCCCAGCTAACAGGAGCTGTGAAGAAGGTGGCTCTCCTGGCTGCTCCAGCCAGGCTGGAGAGATATACAGAAGAGAAGCCAGTACTGGGAGGGCAGAAGGAGTCCAGGATTGGAAAGGACCTTTTGGGCCATTGGGTGCCTGACCCTGCTAACAGCAGGGCATCTGTAAACCCGATTTGGGTTCTTGTTCTAAATTTGTACATGTTAGCAAGCTGCTCTAGCACTATGCTCTTCTCACAGTTAAAAAACTTCAAAAACCTCTTTTGAATTTCAAGACTGTGACTAATTAAACACAAACATTAGGATCTGTTGGAAGAACACTGTTCACGTTACACAGAGAGCTTAACAGAATGTGACCCCTGCTACATGGAAAGCACTGCCCCTCTCGATTTCCCTAGCAGGTTTGAATGCTCAGCAGTTTAGCAAGACAAACCTTTAAGGTCTAAACCTGAGCAAATGAGGATCTCGCTCTAATAGGGACCCTCTGAGGATACCTGAAGCTGACTGAATTGCTCAGCGAGACTCAGGGAGTCTGTGGCAGAAGTGAGAAAGGAATCAAATTTGTCCATAGTGTTCAGTTGCTCCATGTTTTAAGAGAGCTGCTTTTCTATCCCTGCAAGAGCTAGTCCAGCTCCTCTGACAAGGACATGGGAGGGAACTGACAACATTCTTGAAGTATGTATAGCTGAAAGCTTTTCTGCCTTTTCTTGGTCTTAAAGTCCAGTTTTCATCTCCCCTACGGCTGCAGGTTGAGGAGGTCACGGGCAGGGAGATGCGCTCCATGTCATCTCAGTCAGACAGTTGTTTGAAATCCTCCTCCCAGCTGGCCTGCAGAGAAAGACCTATTTCTAAAAGGGAGGATGGCAGGGGTGGTAGTGACTGTTGTTTGCCAGGCCAACAGCTGAGGCCAGAGCAGAGTGGGTCAGCAGGAAGTTTCACTGTTATCTTTCTGTCTAGTTCAGACGAGGTTATAAATGATAAGGGGGAAGGGTTGGTGTGATCAGCACAGATTTACAGGTAGCCGATGTCCCTGATTAGCTGGTGGAGCTCTTGGCAAGACACTGCAGGGCTTGAGTTCAAGACCCTGACATTGTGTTTTCTCCCTGGATTAGTGTCTGCTTGCCCGTATATGCTACAGGGTGGGCAGCAATCCTGAGATTGTTGTTACTGTGGTAAAATGGATCTATTTACTTGGGAGGGTCGATGCTGGAGGGATGAATAGGTACCACTGGTTGTATCTGATGATTTCTCCTGGGATAAAGGTGCTTAGATGTTACCTTGGCTTTTGACCTGCATTTAACAGAGAGTATAGACCTCAGAGGAGAAGTTAAAGTCAGTGTAGGTTTAACACCCGTGTTACAGAGATCTTCCTCTAAAACCATGCTAGATGTGATAGTTTTCCTGCTGTTTGTTCCAGTCTGTCCTGCAGAGCCAGCAAAGATAGGAAGGAGAGTTGGAAATTATTTTGCCTTATATACTGTCAGGTTACTATCACATTGCTAGACATGTATGAGCCTTGTTTTAGGATATTGAGCCTATCAAAATAAAGGGAATGGGCTTACTCCTGATAAATTCTGGTATCTGAGATATTCAAAGTTTAATGCAGCTGTTTGGCTGAACAAAATGGCCAAACTCTGTTCAGTCACAACTTCTCTTTTTTAGCTCTGAGCTATATATTTGCCCATCATTGTGACAGGAATAGTGAAGGATATGCAGAAAGAACTGGACAGGGAGAGGAGAAGGAACAAGGTCGGCAAGTGTGACCTGCATGGCTGGGGTGCAGAGAGGAAAAGACAGGGGCCCAGAAGCACCACTGCTGAGAGCTCTGGGACTGACAAGAAAGCAGGGGCTGCTCAGTACTGGACCAGACTGCTAAGCTGTGCTGCACAGTACGGGCATAATCTAGGGCTTTAAAGACTATATTAGGAAAACTGTTGGTAGTGGCTTAGGCAGTGTTAATTGTGTCTTGAGGAGGAGCTATGCTAGAAAGTTTTTGTCCCTGTTTTCTCACAGAAGAATGATGTTTTCTTGGGTGTCCTCAGTATGCCCCGCAGGCTGCCTGAGAAGGCTCCATGTAGCACCTGTATAACATGTGCCCACAAGCTAGGGCACAGAGGCAATCACTTTGGTTTCTGGACCAAAACTTGCTTTCTCCTTGCTGTCAGCTGGCAGAAGGGCTATAGTGTGTTGCAGCCCTCCCTTCTTCTCACTATTACTCCTAGCTCCCAGGATAACTTTTCCGGGGACGTCTTTACCAAGACAGTGGTAAACTCAGACGACTTTGGAGGGATCCACAAGCAGGATGGAGTCTACTGCAAGCTGCCCCCAAACACTAGTCTGGGTAAATACTGCTTTTGGTTAGGTAAGTTCTGAACTAGCAAATGTAGCACATCTAGAGTGACAGGTGGATACTCAGCCCCTAGTAGGAATGGGCAAGACCAGTAGTCAGACAGCTTGTTGAGCAGCCTGCTTGGGTGCTGTCATACCATGCTGGATAACTTCAATGTTATCAGTGCTTACAGCTGCAAGTCAGGCTCCTTCAGGGGCTTTTGAATGATTGCTGCACTAGCACGTCCTGTGGCAGAAGTTCTCCCTGCATTTGTTACTGTCTCCTCCAGCGGAGAGTCACTCCTTCCTGGGCTGTGGGTTTTCCTGCTGCTCAGTGTGTTGAGTCAGCAATGTAGCCCAGATCATTTGGGGTGGGAGATATTTCTCTTCTTCAGCACAGAAGGCAGCTTTGGTCCCAGACTTAGAGATGTGAGGCAAGCCAAAGGCACAGTGCCTTCTGTTTTCCTTTCATCTCAGGAAAAGTCTGCTCTGCAGTTTCTCCCTCTATTGCCTGCAGTCGCTAGTTCGAACACTGTGTTCCTACCCTCTTCTTGAAACTTTTGAGTGACCTCATCTTTGCCTCTCTAACAAGGGACTCGAAATGTCATACTGCCAAAGGCATCTTCCCCAGCACATGGCAACAGGATTGCTAATTGCAGTGGGTTGGGGGAAGCCAATCCCTGGTTTTCAGGTGCAAGCTGATAGAGCTTGAAGCTTTATTCTCCTATTCCCTCCAGCCACACACATTTCTGCACGTTTTCCCTAGAGGTCTGGAGATGCAGAACGCACGCAGCTGAGGTTTTTTTCATCCATTTCACACCTCCCTCCTTCCTTTCTCCCCCGGCCATTTGCTTCTCTGGCTTGCCAGCACTGCAAAGTGAACCTAAACCCTGGCCTCTGCGTATGCGAAGTCTTGCTAGCCCAGCCTCCCACGCCACTGAGTATCAAGAGGCTGCTGCTAGCAGATGCCAAATGCTGATGACTTGCCAACAGTTTCCGGGAGTACTTGCAAAATAGAGTGTGTCCTCCAGAAGGTGAGGCAGGGCAGGAGTTTGACTACCATGGTATGAATGACCCTGCAAATAAACTTCTATTTTGCTGTGGTCCTGGGAGATCAACACTCCTAAGAAAAATACAGTGGGGAAAGATCCTCTCTGTACACCGTACTGCAACCCAGCCAGTGATAACCAAATCTCTTGCTGAGCATGGCTGCTTCTGAAAACCAGGTGCTGGGGATGATCCAGCAATGGAGGAGGACGTGCCCCTAGCACAACAGCGTGACCACAGTGCTTCCTGAAGGCACAGCCTGTGAGGCCCTTGTGGTCTGTGGCCATCTGTTATCATGGTGATATGGACTGGTGATTTGTGCATCAGCTGTTCATGTTATAATCTGGCCTGTTGATGTGAAATGATGATGGTAGAAGTCCTCGATTCACTTACAGATCTGTCAGCCGAGGTGGTTTGCTGGTCTTGCTGGTGGTCTCTGGCAAAGAGGTGTGGTAGTGAGGGGGAGCCAGCAATGTTTTCAGGGAAGTTGGTAGGAGTCAAAGTGCTAAGATGCGCTCACGTCTTCCAGCTTTGCTGCATCTGGTATATTCGGAAGCCTCTCAGGCTGCAACCCTTGCAGGGCAGCTAGCAAACATCTGGCAGCATCTTCTTCCTCCTCATATCCAGCAGGGAGGCAAATGCTGGTTGCGGGACTGGGCCCTACATGCTTGTGTCATGCTTTCTGAACTATCTACATGAACTCCTTCATGGATGCAGAAGAGGGAGCTGAGCGTGCTACTTGGAAGAGCAGTAGTGACGCATCAAAAATTAAATTGGGGTGATCTCTTGCAGGAATAATTACTTGGTCCTGAAAATACGATGAAACTAAAACAGCCACTGTAGTCAAAACCTCATTCTGCTGGCTGGTTCCCTGATAGGGGACAAAAAAATGGAGCATGCGTTTTAATTAGTGATGGGAGCTTGCTGCATTGGGATCAAAGGAGAAAGCTGTTTGCAGAATCAAGCTAAGATCAAAGTGTCCTATGTAAAGGAAGGGTCCATTCCGCTTTCTGCTGACAGTGGTATACCCTGCTCTTACTCCAGGCATGCTGCTTACAGGGATGCTTAATTGCTAAGTAAGGAGGAGACTGCGCATACAAGAGAGGGTGTAATGGCCATTGTAATTCAATTCTAAGAGATGATTTGGTAATGATCGATTATTGTTGTCTCTCACAAGTCATTAAAGTTCTCTGAATGCTTAGAAAATATCTGGATTGTGTACCTTTGCAAAAGGAGACCCTTTACAACATCCTTTCCTTGATTTTTCTGACCTCTTTTGTAAAATTGGACTTAGTAGACTGGGCTGTATGTGTGTGCATATATCTATATTTGCATTTTTGTCTACTCAAGGGAATTCAAGTCCTCATTCCTTAGGCTGCATTGAAAAATACTTATCCCAATAGATATGCTAAATTTGAAATCTCTTCCTCCCTCTTTCCCCTGCCTCCCTCCTTTTGCATTAAAGCAAAGCCACATTTTTGCAACTCCTAATTCTCAAGTGTTTAAACACGTATAATTTGGTTGAGTTTTCCTACTAGCTGTCTTCCTGGGCATACAGGTTTATAAGTGTACGTGTTTTTGTGTGCATCCACCTGTGTTTTGGGCCGTGAGTATTGGTGTGGAAGGATGCAGTCATGTAGATACTTGCATAGATGGGCATGTGCATGTGTAAGCGTGTTACATTTTCTAGTAGTCTGAGATATAACAAAAGATGCTGTCGTTTCTGAAGAGGATTTGATCTTTGCTCTTTCAGCTGTCTCCCTGGAAAAGGAATCGCACTGTAGTAATGCCCCCCTGGTGCTCTGCTAACACACCAGCCTACCTCCCTGTTTATGCCGGTGGAAGAGGACTTTGCCTACATTTGGTGTCCTGACTCCCCTGTCGCCTTGTTTAAGCTTACTTGTCAGAAGTGGTTGTGTGTGTGTTTTCCCCAGCTGTAGCCCTGCAGGTGCCACTTAGCTTAACAAAATGAATCCTTGCCTTTAAGTGCCGCCTGCCTTTTATGCATCTCGGGCCAAAGAGCAGCTGACAGGCCCTGGGATGCATGAGGCAAAGACAGGTCTCAGGAGCTTCCCTGGTGGTTTAATAAGACAGAGAGGACAGCATGGTGGGTGTCGGGCATTCATCTTGCGTGCCCTGGTTCAAAGCAGGTCCCCTTGGCAAGAGAAATGAATGGGGACCTCAGCTCTTCCTTAGTGTACCCCCCTCGCTCCCCCCAATCACTCCATGGAATTCAAATTAAAAGGGATGCTATGGTGCCCTGAAGAGGGAGGAGATTATGAGGGCTGTGGGGTGCTGCAAGGAGAGAGTGGTGCACAGGCAGAGCAAAGGGAATATTATGTGTTTTCTTTCCTTTTTTAAATTGTTCATAAGTAGATTGGGAAATTCTCAAATGCATTGAAAATTATTTTTACAGTGAAGAAATTATGCATGTTCCATTTTAGTGTTTTTCTTATCCTGCAGGATGTTTGCAAACACTATTAATAAATATTAGGTGTAGCAAGAGGGTGGTTAGGTATGAAAATCACGTCATCTTGATGACTGATTGATGTAACTAACCCTGTAATGCAAAACTGTAGACTCTTAACTTTTGCAATAAATTTGCTATTAGTGAATACTGACAGTTAAGTATTACTTTTCCCAAATGAAAAGACTTTGAATTGGGGGGGTGGGAGTGGGGGGGTGGTGTTCTTGGAGGGGAGAGTGGAGGGGATAAGGGATGGGGCTGAAGAACATGTGTTTCTATTCCAAATCAGATGATTAGTTGATTTTCCTCTCCTGGAGAGCATCTCATTAAATCTATGCTGAACACAGCAGAAGAGCTTTCTACTCTACGTCAGAGAGAGAGGTTAATGCAATAAATGTCCAAATTATTGTGACTCCCTGCACACTGTTTAGCACATGGATGATGCTAGACTGGATGAGTAGTCATGGCAAGGTAACCTTCAAATTTAGGCCTGCAGAAAAGACAATCCCTTGCTAGGGTCATGTTCGGTAAGAAACATCTCCAAAGTCAACATGGATAATTTCTGGTTTTTGGGCTACTGCCACTGCCTAGCCAGCCACAAGTAAATGAAGAGTCCAAAACCATTCCCAGTCTGTTGACCTCAGACACAACTGGAAGGCAGATTCCTTGTAATAAAGGTGATGCTTATTACTACATCTTCAAATTATTTACTTCCACTTGCTGCTGACATCCCTGCATAGGAGATTGATGGATTAAACTTTCACCAGCTGTTCCTCATCCAGGCACCTAATTCTCTGAAGATGTTAGCACCAGACATGAACTGTTTCCCTAGGAATGTCCCAAATGTTCCGTATTTTTAAATATGTTCCAAGCCTGTAAGGAAAGTCAGACTCGTTTTTTTTTTTCTCTCTTTTTTTTTTTTTCCTCTTCTCTTTTTTTTCTCAAAGTAAGAAACTCATTAATTTCGCTTGGAGCAATTAAAATGGCATTTTGTCTGTCTCTGTCTGAAGCACTTCTAAGCCTCCCCACAATACCTGGAGCTTTGGAGGTGGAAGATAAGGAAGAGGGAGCAGAAGTCTGGAGGAGGTTGCTGACGATTTGCAAGGTCCTGGGATACTGTAGCTCCAGAGCAGTCAGTCCAAACCCAGGAACTGATCATAGGCTGTTCAGGTGCTAGAAACTTTAGACCTGTAGCATCTGAAGCTCAGCGCTTCCAGGGTCTGAGCGCCCCATATCACCACGAAGGATCCCAACAGCCAGGCGTGCAGGAAGCCACTCACCTTTTTCTCAGAAATCAGACTGTTTGACTTCTTCATAGTTCGGACAGAAACCTATTCTCATGGAGCTTTTCACCTTCACAAAACTAGTGTCTTTTGGCAGAAAATAGAAACTTTACTGACGACCCTTCCTGGAGTCAGCCAGAGCACGGACCGGTCCCCAGACTACACCTGGGTCCTAGCAATATTCTGATACTGCCTTGGAGCTTGACAACTCCTTGTCTTCTCCTCCAGCAGTCTTCCACACGCACTGAACAAGAAGATAGTGAGCTGTCATATAGAGAGATGTTTTTTGTAGTCAATAGTTTGAATTTGTTGGAAAAAAAGGTTTAAAGAATTTTAGTGCTACTCAAAGTGGTGGAGGCGACTCCTTGGTTAGTTTCATTTGACAAGATTTTGGCAGTAGGAACAGAGATATTTCCCTGTGTGACTTGCAGTTTAAAAACTGCAGCCTTGAGCTGCTGCACTGGGAAGCTGGGGCTTATCAGGCTTTGAGCCCTGTCCAGCCTGTGTGGAATGCAAAGAAGCGAATGGTGGAAATGCTGGAAAACAAATGAGCTTTGATGAGATCCTCCATTATAAGTAGTCATTTTTCACCACCTAGATGTAAATACCTGAATTGGAAATGAGTTAGATTTTTAACCCCTTAAATTAAAATAGCACTGAAATGTTTCTGCTCACACTGGACTTTATGAGGGGTAGAAGTGGGGGGAGAACTGTTTTTCTTCTTTCACGATACATGTTCTCTCTTCTTACCCCTTGGTGGAGACTGTTAGAATGCAGTTTCCTTTTCTGTTTCAGTGATGTTGGGTATCATTAAGATTGATGGGTCTGAAAACGCTTCATTATCTCTCAGGCACAGCTTGGCTGCTCTTACAGCTCTTTCCCCATCGCCAAAACAAAACCTGTTGTTTTCAGAGGCTCGGAAATTGAAGTGCTCACACTTACAAGGTCTGCCTATCTGCATTTTCCTGTGAAAAAAGGTCTGCACAAGAGCAGCCCAATTTGTTGAGGGAGGGATATAATTCTTTTTAGCCTGAAGTGATTGGTAAGGGACAGTTGTGTAACAACAGGATGCTGCTGTCATGACCTGAATGTGTATGGGGCCACCTGAAATGCTTCAACAGGGTGTCCTTCTCCTGAAATGCTTGAACTGGGTGTCCTTCTCTTTCCAGGTCTGGTGTGTCCTCTGGAGGTGTCAGTCAGTTCAGGGAGTATCCAGGTTGCCCGAGGCCAGACAGCAGTATTGCCCTGCACCTTCACCACTAACGCTGCTCTCACTAACCTTAATGTCATCTGGATGGTCATTCCTCTTTCTAATGCCAACCAGCCTCAACAGGTAGGTCCTTTCTCACTGAAGCATGGATTCCTTTGGGGCTTTCCTTTTCCTCACCCTTTTCACACTGGCCTGGATGTAGTCCCTTTGCAATGCAGAGTCTCTGGTTGTCCCAGAACATTCCCTTCATTGCTGAATATGCCCTCTGGATATGACATGAATTTGATTTCTTCCATGCTTTGTTAACTGGTGCACATTGTATCCTCGGCTGGATGTGCAGCTGGGGCAGGTATACATGATACTATATGGTTGCCCCAGATCTCTGGTATTTTGTGTGTTCAAAAGAGCACAGGAGCTGTAATCCAGGTTTTGGTGCGCTGGGTATGGGATTTGGAGGATCTAGAAGCAGCTGCAGGCTTATACCTGTGAAATCTATGTAAAATGTGCCCAAACATGTCCTCTCATAGACTGATCTTCCCTTCTACTTCCCCTCTAACTTTTTCACCATCAGTTGCTTATGCAAGTCCGTTCTTATGAACATTAGCAAGTGAGAGTCTATCATGGTGAGCACAAGAATCATAATCTTAAATTTGATGGCCTGTTTTTTTTTTCCATGTACTCTTAACAGCAGAATAATGCCATTGCTCCAAAATGCATCTGTCTTGGGTCACACGGCCATTGCTCCAAATGCACCTGCCTTGGGTCACACTGCCCCCATGACATTTGATATTCAGTTGTGAGAACCTGCACTGAAGAGTTCCTCGGAGACTTGGTCTGAGTCCAAAATGCTATATAAGCTATCTGATTGGTAGCAGCTGTGCAGGTTCAAGAGTTGCATTGCCTGTTATTCAGTTCATCCCAATGATCTTCAGTAAGCAGTGTCAAATCATGGCAGGATCTTACTGGCTTAGACTCAAAATGATACTGCCTACTTGGCGGATGCTTTCCAGCAAAGTACTCACCGACCTGCAGAGAGTCTCTGTTTCTTTACATTGATCTTATCCGGATGGGTAATGACTATTAAATGAAGCAGGCCTGCATTGCCAATTAAGCTATGCCAGAAGATTTGGGTATCTATCTGGTCTGTTACCTCTGTGAACATTTCTATTGAAATAAATCAGGCTACAGACTGTGTTCCTCTTTTAGGGAAAACACCTCTGCTAGGATGGGTCTGCTTGGGGCAACTGTATATTGAGGTCTGGTTATTTAGAGATGCTTTCGGAACTGGTCCTTTTGTCTTTGGAAGCCCATGTTTTGCTTGCTGTTCTTCCTCCTTGCTCAGCTCCTGCAGAGTGGCGTTTGAGACTTCCTTTCTTTTCCAGGTTATTCTCTACCAAGGGGGTCAGATCTTTGGTGGTGCACCTCAGTTCTATGGGCGAGTGGGGTTTGCTGTGACAATGCCAACCACCAGTGCCTCCATCTTCATCAACAACACTCAGCTATCGGATACTGGCACATACCAATGCTTGGTCAACAATCTTCCCGACCGAGGCGTCAGGAATATTGGAGTCATTGGACTTACTGTCTTGGGTGTGTTTATTTGAATTATGGGGGAGAGGGGAGGAACAAGGACAAGGGGATCCTCTGTGCGTGATAGTGCATCATAGCAGAGCAATATGGTAGTGTATACATTGAAGCCCGTGGACATCCTGTGGTGAGGAATGGGCTGCCTTGTGGGTATTGTGGGACCTCGTATGGCACATAGCCTTCATATGCAGGTAGCATATAATGGAGTTTTAAAATACGGTGTAGAGAAAGCTTTTGTGGCAGTATTGTGATGTGGAGTTGCAAAGAAGCATGGATAAAGTACGAGGGCATTCTGGAGAGCTGAAGGGACCATAAGAGTTTTGAGCATAGCAACAGGGGAAGAGAATTAATTCAGATCTTTGCTTCCTTTTCATGTAAGAAATTAGTACTGGCTGCTCCCTAGGATGTTAAATACTCCAGAGTGTGTGACAACATAGAGATATGAAAACAAACCCCAACCACAGCAAATTCTGTCTGCAGCTCTGTTAGTTCTCATCACCCTTGCTGTCTCCAAGGCACCTTCTTTTTCTCTAGGGAGGGATCTAAGAGTAATGGGTCCTGTGAAAGTAAGCAGTTGTCTGTAATCTTGATTGGCTGGTGGGTCAGGAATCTTTGTGAAATGTCACCCCCCAGACCTTAATCAGTTCTTGTCTGCTGCCTCCCTTTTGTCCGCTTGTCAACTCATGCCAGTGTCCTTGCTTTCCCCAGCAGCACGTGTCCAGAAAGAACCTGCACTCCACTGTTTGATCATATTTCCTGATCTGCTGTCACCTTCCCCTCTTCTCTCGCAGTTCCTCCTTCTGCCCCGCTTTGCAGAATCCAGGGGTCCCTGGACGTGGGCAGCGATATCACACTGACCTGCAGCTCGGAAGAAGGTATCCCCCGGCCAACATACCTCTGGGAGAAACTGGACAATGTTCCCAAGTTGCCCCCAACTGCCACACAAGGTGCTCATTCTGTTGATTATCCTCTTATTTCCCAGGTGACAGCCTGGGCTTTCCTTTGTCTGAGCCACCAGAGGTGGCATGGCTCATTGAGTGTCTGCCACCACTTGCATGGTCACTTTATTGGTACGAAGATTCCTAGAGCCCATGGTGGACTAGGTACCCTCCAGTGGTCACTTAAGTTTTCATGGGTTTTTGGTACAGAAATATGTTCCCTATTGAAGAACAAGGGTCTGTTTGAATGGGAGAGAGAGAACATGGTTGCCAGATGTTGGCATGTGGCTGGAGACTTCATCTGCTGACTCACCTGCATCTTAAACCAAATGGCAGGCTCGTGGATTGGAAACTGGGAGAAGCAAGGCAGAATCATCCCAGGAAAATACTGCCAACTTCTCACACTGAGGTCACTGTTCTCCAATAAGTTACTACCAGAGCTGCCTTTCAGATGTGTGTAAAAGCAAGGCTGTGATCAGACTGGGTATTGCCCAACCCCAAATCCCATCCACAGGATTTCTTAGCCTAGGTGTCCTGACCAAGTAGTGACAACTGTACTTTTCCCTTTATCTTGTTGTATTTTAATAATACGCAAGAATTTTAGTTTTACGTAATTCAGGAATGAGGAAAATCGGCAGAGCAGGGAATAGGGAGCCCAGGGATGGGAGAGCAGGGATTCTGCAGGGCAGGACTGAATTTAGCAGATAGATCTGGATATAGGACATCTCTTCTTTCCTCCCTTTTGTCACACAATGGTAAGAGTCCCAAGCTTTCATTTGCAGAAATTAATCTATAAGAAGAAAAAGAAACATCTAGTGTAAGCTCCTTAAGACCTAATCTTGTGTGTGTGTGTGTGTGTGTGTGTGTGCATGCGCACAATGCTTCCATCTCAAGGTTATTTCCTAATTTCTTTCTCTCTTAAGAGAGTCGCACACCAAAATTCTCTATTTGCTGGCTTTGCCTTTTTATGGTTTTCCTCGAGGGGGGGAGGGATTTAAATCCTTCTTTTCTCTCTGACTAGACCAAGTCCAGGGCACTGTCACTCTCCGAAATATCAGCACTGTGTCCTCAGGTCTTTACCAATGTGTGGCTTCAAATGCCATTGGAACCAGCACTTGCCTTCTGGACCTGCAAGTCATTACACGTAAGTATTTCGCCACGGGAGGCTTGGCTACCTGCATCCGTCTTGTGACAGTGAAGTACGTAACCATGTTTGCTATAAGCCACCATGTGCCTCTCTATCAGAAGATCGTTCTGCCCTGGAAAGGGGACGTTGCCTTTTACCCACTCCCAAGCCACGGTAGCTTCAAATGTTCATGGATGGTCATAGCCCAGCCCTGATTTCTTCTCCATTCTCTGTTCAATCATTCCCACAGCCCACCCTCGGAGTATTGGCCTGATTGCAGGAGCGGTGGCCACAGGTGCCATTGTGCTTGTTGTTTGCATTGTGTTGGTGGCTGTGGCACTGTTTTACTGGAAAAATAAACACAAAGAAGAAGAAGAGGAGGAGATTCCCAATGAGATAAGGTAAGGATCAGGGAAATATGGTGGCAGGGGACGTCTGATTGCCCAGCAAAAGGAGTAGCTGGCAGAAAGGCAATCAGAAATCTCACTCTTGCTAATCCTAGTTGTGTTCCCCTGGGTCAGGGGAAGATGTCCATATATGTCCAGAAAATGGAGGGAGCAAATGAAGAATGGTAACAACAGATTTTGTTTTCAGTATTGCCTTTATTGAGAGCTTTGACTTGATGTTGTTACCTCCATAGAAGAGTGGCGTGGTGGGGACCCTGACCCACAGTACCAGACAGTGATAGCTGCAAAGCTCTGGAGATACAACTGTGATTTTCTCGGGTGTTAAAACCACAGTGTTTCTCGCTGGTAGCTTGCTGCATCTCCCCTGAGGATCAGCTTCATGGGTTGTACAGTCGTACTGGCTGCCTGCAAAGTAGCAGTGTCTGTGACAACCACTGGTTTTGCCCCCGTAGACACATGGGCATGGGTTGTTTGCCTCAGTGCGAGGCACACAGAGCAATTAATGTGCACAGAGGTGGGTCCTGCAAAGAGGAATGAGCAAAGGGCCAAGGAGCAATGGTGGTTCATGTTGGTGCTGTCTTTCCCCTTGAACTGGTGGCATTGACCCCAGCTTGGTGTCCGGCCTTGGGGGGTGGTGGTGGTGTTGGCCAAATGGGGCAGCAGCATCCGTGTGCCCTCACACCCTCTCCTTGCCAGGGAGGATGACCTGCCGCCCAAATGCTCATCCGCCGCAAAGACATTCCACGCCGACGCGTCCTCATCGGAGAACGACACCCTCACCTCCTCCAACACGTACAACAGCCGCTACTGGAACGACCCCAAAGCCAACCACGCCACAGACTCCTTCACCCGCTTCAGCAACAGCAACGATGCCCACCAGCCCCCCTTCTCCCGCTCGGGGAGCACAAGCACTCGCCCCATCTATGCCAACGGTGGCCACCCGTCCCCGGCTCCCCCTAAGACGCTGGTGGTGACAGCCAGTACAGCGCCGTCCCCTCAGGAGGTGATCCGGAGCAACGGCTCAGTCAGCAGGAAGCCACGGCCGCCGCACACCCGCTCCTACGCCGTCAGCCAGGCCACGCTGGAGCGGATCGGGGCTGTCCCCGTCATGGTGCCCGCCCAGAGCCGGGCTGGCTCCCTTGTGTAGGGCCATGGTGGCGGCCGAGAGCCGAGCAAGGGGCCTCTTGTACCCGTTGGGGCAAAGAGACCCTACTCCTTCCTGAAAGGTGGCGAGGCGGCGGGGGGACACGCACGTGCCTCTCCCCGCTGCCCTCCCCTCCCGAGGCTGCCGCTGGATTGGGGGACAGCCCTGGCCATGCCTCATCCCCGCCCCGGCTGCCGGAGCTCCCCGCGCCAGTGGACACCACAGATGTGCCAAGGCCAGAGGAGCAGGGAGGTGGGGACGTGCTCCCCAGCTGCCGGGCCCCGGCCAAGGATGTGCGCCCAGCCCTACCCTCAGGAGGGACTTTTGCTTTTGTTTCCCGTTGGTTTTGTTGGGGATTGATTCCATCCATTTGGGTCTTTCAGGGAGGTTGGGGGAGATCTATATATATTATTTTTTTTTTTTCCGTTGTTGTTGCTGTTTTATTTCCAAGAGGATGACAGCCAGCGTTGGGGCAGGGAGGGCTGAGTGGGGAGGGGTGCTGAGGCAGGGTAGGCCTCAACATGGCGGCCCTAGCCCCCTCCCCATGGCCCCGGCCGCGCTGCTGGACAAGGGAGGGCAGTGGGCCGGGGCCAGGTGTTGAGGAGGCAGGGGCCAGGCTGGAGGGGAGAGATGGAGGCACAGCCACCAGCCTAGCCAAGGCGATGGCTGGGCGAGGGTGTGGAACAGGGAGCGTTTGTCTTTATTTTTTGCTGTTCTTCCCTCACCCCAAGACGCACACAAACACAGACACACACACACACCCACAGACCCTCCTCAAAACTGGGTGTTCTTCTTGCATTAGCTCGGGGTGCCACCAGAGTTGGCTGTGGAGGGAGGACGCAGCCATCTGAGTGTCTTTCCCTGAGACACTCCACGCAGGACAAGGGTGCGTCGCTGCTGTTGCTGCTGCTGCTTTAGGACTCATGGCTTTTTTTTTTTAATTTTTCCTTTTTTTTTTTTTTCGGGTGTGTTGCTGGGTTTATTCAGGAGGCAGAGAGGAGCAGTGTGGCGTGGCAGAGCAGCAGGCAGGTCCAGAGGCGTCTGCTGCCCCTGGGCTGCTCTGGCAAAGTGGCTTCAAACCCCACAGCTTTGGTATTTGCATGGTGGGCTTTGCTTATTGGGCTATCCATATCCATGGCTGGCCAGCATGGTAGGGCACATATTGTGCTTGGGGCCATCACAGGGAGGCATCACAGTTTTCATTCCTGCTCTGCCATGCTCACAGAATTCGTAGACGTTGAGGCTGACAGGATTCCCTTTCCAAACCCCTTTCCTTAGAAAGAGTGAAAGCAGGGGCTTAATGGAGGGGGTAACTCTGTGGAAGCCCACATGCTATCTCTCTGCCTCCCCGACATCCCGCAATGTCCTGGGGCCGGGTACTGGTGGCATCTGCCAGTGGCTCTGCCACCTCCTCGCAGCCAGGGAGGTGGTTGTGGCTGGCACCTATCCTTTTTCTATTGCAACTAAATAGCCTTAATCAAAGCCAAGAGTTGAAACTGCTCGAGGAACCTGGTGCCATTTGGAGGGCTGGACTGAGGGCTGGGACTTACTTTCCTAGAGAGCACTGGCTCGAAGGGGCCATGCCTGGGTGGGTGTCTCAGCCCTCCTGCATAACACCAACCCTTGCACATGTAAAGGCAGTGGTCACCTCCAAAAGCACCAGAGCCCTCCCAGGTCTGCTTTTGGAAAAGCAATATGGGGAGTCACAGGTGACTTTCCATAGCTCTCACGTTGGTAGAAGGGTCTGTTTAAGCCAACAGACTCATCCTCACTTCCCTTGTCCTGGCACAGCTTTACTTTCCCTAGCAGTGCACAAACCTTGGGCAGGGCCTTCTGCCTGAGCGGTACCTTTCAAATGCAAGCACAGACTCTGAGGAAGAGGAGGGAGAGGTGAGGGCTGGGTTCCCACATGGGCACACTGGCTTTTTTGGGAGGTTGGGGGCTCCCAGGCAGCACTAGGTTTGAAGCTTGGCTGAGATTTTGTGCCTTCTTTGCTTAAATTAAAAAAGAAAAGAAAAAACAAAGGAGAAAAAGAAAAAAAATCCAACCTCCTTTCCTTCCCCATCCTACACAACTCCATCCAGAATGGGTGCAAACCCCAGCAGTGGTGCAGGCAGGTGGTTGCTCTGTGTGTTTGACCAGAGCAGTCCTCTTTCCTGCCTGTCTGCTCACTTTGCTGCTGGGTGGTAAGATTAACAGGGGGAAGAAGAGTGGCTTTAGAAACCCTAATGTGGGACGGAGAAAAAAAAAAAAAAGCAATCAAAGAAAAGCCCAGACACATTTTCTCTGCTTTTGTAACAACCCCTGTGTGACATTTACAGGAACACTGCCCTCAGCAGGCCCTCTCCTCTTCTGGGAAACCTCTTCTGGTTACTACCCTCCATGAGACTGTTGGCTCCTCTTTCTTTGTTCTTTCTAATTGTCTAAAATTCAATAAAACTTTATTCATATAAAAAAAGGACTTCTTACTGCCTGCTGCTGCTTTTTTCCTCTCCCTTACCTAATTCTGTAACTACATCGAATTTGGCCATTAATACTCGTCCTCGACATAACTGGCAGTAAGCAGCGACCGTGCAACCAAGACCTGCATGATATTAGGCCAGCCAGTTTGGTAGCGAACCGTGGTACTATAGCCTTGTTTTTCTCATTCATAATAGTCTGACACATTGCCCTTGAAGGTGCAATTTCCCAGGCTTGCAAGGTCTCTACTTCTCTAGACAAAGGTGAGTTTTATTTTCTGTCGTTTCGTGGGGGACATCCTTTGCTGCTTTGAGTGATGTGGGAAAATGTTTTTAAAAATTGCCTAACTTTGCTCATGTATTGCTTTTCCAATCTGAAACATGGCGTGTTGAACCCAAATCCGAAATCTAAGGCAGTCACCAGGAAGGTCCTCACGGGCTTTCTTCGTCTGAATAAGTTTGGTGGGGGAAACTGCCAGGAAGTTAACAAAAGCGCTGATCTCCATAGACAGAGCATGGGAAATTTCAGTGTCTGAGCATCCACATTTCCAGGGCATAAGGGGACTGGAAAGCACACACTTAGTCCGTATCAACAGCTGCTAGCAGAAGACTATTATTAGTTAGGGCAGCATGATGTTTTGCCAAAGATTTTGCATTTTTCTCTCCATGTTTCATTTCCCTGCTTCTTCTCTAAAATCCCACAGATATTCTGAGAATGATTATTAAAACCAGAGACCTACAGATCTAGCATCAGTGGTAATTCAGATCTATTGTACATGCATTGTGTTCTTATTCCTTGGTATTTTTCAACACCTAGTTTAAAATACTCCTGTAAATGTATTTTCAGCTATAGACCTTACGGTAAATGAGATGACTGCATTGCCATTTTGGGAAAGTTGCTGTAGGAATCTTAATGTTTGCATTTTTCATCTTTTGATTGTGCAACCTTGATGTGACATTAATAGCATCTTTGCATTTTATTCCCATGATAGCCCTGTCAGTATTCTGCTGTACTATCCATTCCTTGCCACTGGCTTGCCCCTTACGTCATTCTTCTGCACGTCTCTGTCTATCGATCTAGAGCAGAATTTCCTAAGATAAAGGATAATTTACAAGGTTTGTGCAGCACCCAGTATGCTGGAGTTTTAGCCTGTAAATTGTATCTAGTAAGGCATTGCAGAAATACAAATATCTAGCCAAAGATTATACCAGTTAGATGACTTCATAGTGCTCCAGAGTGACTATTTATCGTTAAAAAGCAAACAAAGGTTCAAGCTATTATAGTTGAAAGTGAAAGTCACTACTGAAATGTCAGCTTTGCTGACAGCCTTCAACCCCAGCTGTGTAGAAAGGATTGTCCACTACACAGGTGCCACAGATGTTACTTTAAATGTCAGTACCTATTGGTTATATCACCTTCCACCAAAGACTATCAGAAGGAAACATGTTCTAGCACAAGAGTTAATTGTACATTTGAGTGTTGAGACAGAGAAATAACCAGCAGAGCATGCTTTACACTTTAGCAGTGGGCATCTTTTTAGAGGTTGGTATAGATGAGAGCTCAATTTAAAACACTTGGGAAATCTGATCTGTAGACTGCCAGAAGTTTTTTTAACTTACACAGCTTTTGGACTTGGATCTGCTGATTCATCTGAACTAAAAAAAAATACAATTACTCAGATGCATGCACTTCAACAAAGTCTTGCCAGAACACAGATAAGTTTCCACCAGAAGCCAGTCTACCAGATGGTGTCCAGTCCAAGATTGCCTGGCTTCCTGTAAGGACCTGGGATGCTCAGGAGATCAATCCTCCTTATGTCATGGTTTAGGTCTTCATGAAGAGTACCTCAAATCAGGGTAGCCTCAAATGACACCTAAGACTGGGGTAATTGGCTGATCAATTTCGTACTGGGCAGAGGAAATCAAACTGAATTTTTTTTATCCCCTCCTCCCACCAAAAGGAAAGATATTGGGAGAATCTTCATGATAAATTCCTGGTTTCATCAAACATATTGGTAAGTTTTTGCAGGTTAGTGGGTTAGTCTTGGAAGCAGCATTTTGCATCCCAGCTTTGTCTGCTTTAGACGTGCAAGTGCCTGTTTGTGTCTGCACTCTAACCGGGATCTTCCCAGCCATTGCGCTGCTGGTTTGTGAGCAAGTGGATGAGTCTGCGCGTACATGTGCCAACACCAAGTCTACCTAAAATGGTTCAGCAGATTCTGTTCAGATGTTCTTGAACATTTCTAAGACAGAGGGCAGGGAAAACTGAGGAAGCAGATCCCTTTGACGTGTTGACTTCAGTGCAAACCCAGCAGGCCCTCTCATTAACTCATATGGCCTCTGTTAAAAGGAGGCCTGGAGCAGAGCTGTTGTGAGGTATCCTGATGACTGAGCTGCCCTTCTCCCTGTGCTTTTTCCGAGTGCTACTGGCCATCCTGCCTGCAGCTTGTTGTCCTGATGCCCGCAAAACAGGGGTTCCACCACTGTGCCCGCGTTACGGCTCTGCTCTTGCAAATAAGGCAGAGTGTGCTGATAAAGATCAGGAATAGGAGTGTTAAGAAAAGGAATTCAGTGTCACTGAACTATGTCTCTCCTCAGGTGGGAAGTAGGTGAACATCAGGGACAAAGAAAATCTTGAAAGCAGGGAGAGTGAAAGGTTACGTCTCTTTCTTTCAGCCTGCTTGCTTCCATGTCTGTCTCCATGCCTTGCAAGTGCCAGGAGGATGTCACCAAGAATTACCAGGTCTGTGACCTCCTAAGCAAGGGAGGGCACACACAAGGCATTTCCTGAGTCTGGCACAAGCCTACAGCTCTTGTTGTCTGCTGATGGACAGCACGAAGAAAGGTTTCATTAGGTCACCTACACAGCCATAGAAGAGGAGTGGAAGATAATATGTGGCAAGGGCTTTGGGCATGGTCTGGTGAATGCAGGTTTTTGGGGAGGAGGCACTTGGTAGCCTTGGGAAGTCTAGGACTCTGGCATGTTTTCTTTGATGAGTCTCCATAGACAGCAACAGTTAAAAAAGCACTTTTCCTTTCCCTGTGGTAGACACTCCCTGGCTTTAGAGAGCACTGCTGATGTGTAGGAACGGGCCAGTGCGCATGGCGAAGACTCAGGCTCTTCACTAAGCCTTCTAATGCCATTTACTGCTGGTCGTTTGTTCCTGATTTCCTCCTTCCCCCCACCTCCTCTGTGACATGTCTGAATGAGAAAGTGGGTTGGCAGGAAATTTAATCTATCTGTGTAAAAAAATAAAAAAAATTAAAAAAAAGAGAAACAAAGAAAACCAACCCCCCGAAACAAATAGCAGAAAAGAAGAGAGGAGATTAAGACACAGCTTGCATGGCTGGCTGGCAAGCGATTCTTTAGCACTGGATGTAGGTAGTCTGGGTCAGGTCCTGGATTTTGGCTTATTAAATCACACTTGGGAAGGGGCGGTGACTTATTTCCAGTCGATACGCTTTAATGGGAAAGCTGGTGTGGTGCATGCACACAGAGAAATATTGGCTAAGGGTTCTGATGCAGCCCAGAGGCTTTATAGTTTAGCTTGCTTGTATTTAAACCCGCTGTGTTTGGTACAGGGGCTGGGCCATGCAACTTACTTTCTAGCTTCCTGGATACTATCAATAACTGCAGAATTTCTTTCAGGTAGTTATTTTTCTTGAAGGACCTCAAGACACTTTGGCAAACAGAGTATAGCAATCACCAGGTCATTGTCCCATGTGGACATCTGAGTTGGGGAAAAGGTACATCATTTGGGTTGCGGCAGCAGTACTTTAAGCTGCAGCAGCTTCTAAGATTTCACAGTAGCCTGGGGTGCTCTGCATCACTGGTATGGCATTTCAGCTCATGATCCTCTCCTGTCTTCTTAGGCTGAGGCTTGTGGCAAAGGCATGTATGCCCCTGTGTCCCACATGAAGTACCAAAGGCAGCAGAGGGTAGAATTAGCTCAGTAGAGAAGCCAGTGTGGCATTAGACTCTCAAAATTAAGATGCATCATTAGGCTAGAAACTATTACAGAAGCGTGCCATGACCATTATTAGTGCTTCTTCCTTTTCCTGTGGTTTGCTTTTGGGACAAATATGCACAAAACCAAAGACTATCTTTTTGTGACACAAACTGCAGAAATGAGCGAACAGGATGAACAAGCACATAGAACCCCACCAGCTCTCTACTGGGAGCACTTCCTCAGTATCTGCAGAACACAATCTGTTCCTGTTAACCATGAACTGCATCTCCATGTTCACAATTTTCTTTGCTTGCCTTCCTTTTGTGTGAATGCATCCTCCATGCACCCATCCATGCTCAGAGGCACCAAAAAAGGTTGAAAGCAGGCACAACTGCAAAGCGTGTGAATACCCCATGCCTTTACTCAGCCCAGTCAGCTAGACCACACATTTAATATTTTTTTTTAGGCTAACCTGTTGCATATCTCTCAAATCACCCTGGGTTTTGCAGTTCCTCCTGTCCTTCCACAAGTTGCACGCTGGCCTAGGGAAAGTTGGTTACTTCTGGGAAAGTAAATGGGGAAGTTTGAGGTTGCTGTCCGAAGAGTGGCTGAATGCTAGGCATTTATTCACGCTCATTCCAGATTTGGGTCACAAAGCTCGCCTTTTTTGGTGGCTCTATGATGACATCCTCTGGAGGGATGAAGAACTACATCAGCTCCAGTTCGTAGAATCGTGGAGTGGTTTAGGTTGGAAGGGACCTTAAAGATCATCTGGTTCCAACCCACCTGCCATGGGCAGGGACACCTCCCACTAGACCAGGGTGCTCAAAGCCCCATCCAGCCTGGCCTTGAATACTTCCGGGGATGGAGCCTCCACAACTTCCGTGGGCAACCTATTCCAGTGCCTCACCACCCTCATAGTGAAAAATTTCTTCCCAATATCTAATCTAACTCTATCCTCTTCCACTTTGACACCATTGCCCCTTGTTCTATGACTACATGCCCTTGTTAAAAGTCTCTGTCCTGGTTTCTTGTAGGCCCCTTTCAGGTACTGGAAAGCTGCTATACGGTCTCCCCAGAACCTTCTCTTGACCAGGCTGAACAATACCAAGTCTCTCAGCCTGTCCTCACTGGAGAGCTGCTCCAGCCCTCTGGTCATCTTCATGGCCCTCTGCTCCAACAGGTCCATGTCTCCACTATGCTGGGAACTCCAGAGCTGGACGCAGTACTGCAGGTGGGGTCTCATGAGAGCGGAGTAGCGGGGCAGAATCACCCCCCTCAACCTGCTGGTCATGCTGCTTTTGGTGCAGCCCAGGATGCAGTTGGCTTTCCAGGCTGTCGTCAATTTTTCAGCATGTCTGCACCAGGCTTCACCTCATTACTAGCTCGCAGATTGGCTTCTTCCCCTTGTGGTCCTGCAAAGAATGAAGTGCTCTGTGCCTTGAGTATAAACACTTCTTCCTTTTTTTCTCTTACCATTTTCTCTTACCATCTTCCCAGCTCCTCTCCTTGTTTTGATGATCCGTGATTCAAAGGCATGGGGCATGGGCATGTGCATGGCTGGGGAACAGATCGGCTGCAAATAGTGTAAAAAGGTTCTATTTCCTTATTTAACTGTATCCACCAGCACAACTGACTTCTGGTGGGCTTACAACTGACTTAAACTTGTCCTTCTGCCCCGCTGTTGAGGTTGAGAGGAGTTGCCTGGCTGGGTTTTCTATGTCCTCCACACCAGCGCAATGCTTCAGAGCTTAGGGGAGCACCCAGCGGAAGAGCCATTGCAAAAGCACATTGCAAACTTACACAGAGCCATCTCCAGCCCCAGGCAGTGGGCTCCTGGGGTATTAGAAATCACAGCTTGACTCCAGACCTGTGTTTACCAAAAACTGGTCTATGAAATGTTCCAAACCACATCTCTAAGACCACCTACTCAACAAATACAGTTTGCTTTTGAAATGCAGCTTATAATCAGGATTTCTGTGTCATTCCCTCATTTCTATGCTTGTCAGTCAAGTCAAGAATATAGAGGCTATAGGGCTCTTCTGGTTGCCTTTCAGCCGGGTTTTAATGTAAACACTGTGCCTCTGTCTGTCCCCAGCACACACGAGATACACACTAGGTCTAACCTTTCTTCCAACTGACACAAAGTTCCTTGTCCACTGGCTGAGAGGGAGCTGCAGTGCCTGACGGCTGTGTCATATTTCTGAGCATGAAGTTCAAGGTCTGCATTAAAATTGATCAGATCAGTCTCTGCCAGTTTTAAATGATTTAAAGGATTCTTGGGGGGTAGATTTTTAGTTTGTTTTTGGAGCTTGTTTTGTTTTGTTGGGTTTTTTTATTAACAAGGGGTTTGGAAGTTATCAGTGACTATCTGTCTTGTAGATGTAATGGCCATGCATCTTCACAGCATATTTCAGTTCTCATAGACTTCAGTCTCAGCATCAGACTTGTGTTCAGAGCTGTTGCGAATCCATGGCTTGTTAGAGTGATGCACAGAAGGAAGGAAACAGCCCTCACACAAATGCAATTGCTACACAAGGCAGTAGTGGGAGAGAACAGGTGTTAGGCTGTTTATAACATGGTCACTAGGATTCTTCCCAATGAATTAATTTCTTTTAAGTCCTTTTTATTGTTCATTTAAAGCTTCTGGTAGTGTTTCTGCTGCTAAGCTATACTTAATAAGCAGAAAAACTATCCCTTTTCATACTAACAGATTACCTTTAACACTTGCTACTCTCAAGGCTGTTGAAGTCACTGTATTTCTCTCCCCATCTTTAGCAGCAGATCAGGGGCGCAATTAAATTGTGGTGTGGCTTGTGGTACTACCTTGTAAAAGAGAAACCGCGGTTACCTTGCCTCCATCTGAGAGTGGCATGCGACGGAATGGAATTGTTAAACTGATTGAGTTAACTTGGGGCAAAGCCTGATGTATGCATTTGGGGCTGAGAGCAGTGTAGTTCCATTTAAAAGAAATGAATGAAGGCAGCATTAAGTTAACTCGCAGCAAGGGTGTTCACCCACAGTAGCACCCCAGTGTCCTGAACACTGGTTTGCAGGCCAGCTGGTATTGAAGCCATAAAACACCTCCATATAGTGAAGCCAAGCTATATTCACCAGTCAGTCACATCTCAGCCATTAGGGAGTTAAATTCATACCCCTTTTTGAGCTTAAATATAGATGTTCTTTAAGTAAGTCTTTACTCTGTAGGTATGTGATTTATATCCTTTAAGGGAAGGAAATTACTCAAGAGAATAGAAAAAAAGCACATTAAATGAAGACAAATACATTGGGAACTTGTGATCCAGCAAATGTGCTGCTGAGGTACTAGTCAGACCTGGGTTTCACTCTCAGCTTGTCATTGACTTACTGCATGACCTGAGGTAAGCATGGATGCAGACACCCATCCTTGGGAGCCACAGCTGGACGCTTGGAGCGCATGTCAGAGACAGACCCATTGCTTAATCTGAACACTGGAGCCTGAGAGTGAAAATGTTAGCTTTAGTCTCTCAGAAACTTTTGTTCCCCACCTGGAAAATTGATATAACTGTAACAAACAGGCTTGAGAATGACTTAAAAAAAAATTACCTAATCTACACACACATGCACCCGTGCATGTGCCCACAGGACCCCCACAGAGTCCAACCTAAGAGATTCAACTATATTTAATCCCTTGCTGAAAGATGGTTAACTTGCTCTTAAGGATCTCTGCTCAGAAAGCCCACAGTCTTACCAGGCACAAGGATAAAAGGGAATGCTTCCAATATTGGTTCTGACTGACTGCCTTATAAGAGTTTTATTTGTTAAGGGTAATCTACATATTTCTTCATATGCACATTGCCAGCCCTGGGTGTTAACTTTTCCAGATGCTGCAGAGAGGGTATGCTAGGAATATACAGATCTCTGTATTTCTCATTAATTTACTTGTAACCAGAGACTAGTATTTTCCTTAGTGATAACTTGTGTTTCCAAGGCTGCCTAGTTCCTTCACTCCTCTCTTGTCAAGGTCGCAGCTCTTTGAACTAGGTGACCAGCCACACTCAGACTAGCTCTTAAGAGATGAAAGAAGGGATTTAATTCAGTTCCAGTCACCTTTGGCAAATCTGGTGGCTTTTTCCAGTGGACAAGAAAGCCATGGAAGGCTGCTTTTATCTAGCAGCATGCAAACTCAATCCTAGAGGTGTTCCCTAAGCACAGGAGAGCTGTGTATTACCTCCACAGGCAGAGCCCTGGTTAGCATGCACCTATCTAGCAATTTTATCGCTTCCAGGTATGGATGGGAGCTGCCGAATGCCATCTAACCCCAGAGCTCTCCTTGGACCTGGATGGCAAAACAAACCTTTTTTGCCAACTGGAGAAAAAGAGGGAGCTGTGGGTTTCATGTTTCTGGTGCTCCTTGTAGGAAATGGAGAGCTTTGGCTGCTCTGTTGCATGGCCTTGAAATAGGGACCATCCAGTGTGTTTGGGGAGCAGCAGGTGGGATTTTAAGACTTGCGCCACTGACTGAAGGAGTATTGCTGCGCTGTGAAGTGGCGCAAAGGCCACTCTTCTCGTAAACTGGTGTCAGAACCTTGCCAATGCTGCATTGTGCGGTGGTTCAACTTACTTTCAGGATACCAGGTAGAAGCGTCAGCTCTATTGCCTGGGCTGCTCCTGACAGGACGGCTGCAGCATGAACAGCTTCCCAGAATGTTGGTTACCTGTGATCTGGGAGTGTGCTCAAGGTGAGTTGGTGAAAACAGCTGTTTGTGGAGAAATCACTGAGAGCCTTCACAGTGAATACAGTTCCTTAGCACAGTGACAGCCACAGCGCAGACAAGGGCAGCTGTATCTTCCTCTGTGCTGTCCCTCCGAGGCAGTTGTCTTTTCAAGCCAAGTCCCAAAGGCACAGTGTGCCACTCCTTCAGCCTCCTGCTCTCAGACCTAGGCCCCTCTGGCTTTCTCTACCTCTTCCCCTCTTCCACCTGTATATCCTCTCTGAGCTATTCCCTCCCTTGATGTGTGCCTCAGAGAGGATTTTTCTCTTGCCTCCTCCCTCCCACCCCCACGTTTCCTACTGCTGATGTTCCCTCTGTGTGGACTCTGCCATTCCTTCTCTTTCACCCATTATTTTCCCTGCCCTCTTCAGTCCTGTCTCCCTAGTCCACGAGGCTGAAGCCTCTTGTCCAGTTTCCTTTTCCACTCTCTCTGGCTTTCTCCTCTGTGGTTACTTCTCACTCTCTCTGTGGGGTTTCCCTCACCCTTCCTTCCTCTGTTCATCCATCTTCTGCCTCCCCCCATTTAACCCTCAGCTCTCTCAGTTTTCCCAGTTTTGCGATGAGGCCCAATTAGCTCTGGTATGAGTCTCTGAAGGAACTCAGGAGTCTGGCTGACAGGTTGTAAAGATGGAGAATCCAACAATTTCACCGTCACCCAATGACTTCATTCTACCTTCTCTTAAGAGAACAACTCAGTCGTGCCCACTCCTCCCTAAATCGATGGTGATGGCAGCACATCTCACACTGAAAGTGCTGCCCCGTGTAATAGGCAGCTGCTTATCTCCTGGCTTTTGCCCTGCCTCCAAGGTGCAGAGCTTCTGTATCAATGCTGAGGACAGCCCCAGCTGATGAGAGAATCTACATCCAAATTTCCCCACCCCTCCTCTAGAGAGATGTGAATGGAGATATAAACAGCCTTCACGTCACCTGTCATTCATCAAGGATAGCAAATAAAAGGAGTAATGAGAACAGCCAGCCCTGGTTCCTGGCCTCTTAGTAAGGAGGTCAGGTTGGCCATGGAGACTAGTTGCCCTTGTAAGCTGGTACAGAGCATTGTTGTTGTTCTCACACAAAGAAGTGTGTGAGGTGAGCTGGCAAGAGCCCATGGTTGGGAGAAGCTAGCCGCAGTACTGTGCGGATAGATTATACTGTGTGGATACCCCGTGGACACAGGGTGCTAGTGGTCTCTGGGACCGCAAGGCAGCAGCTTCAATTATCAACACGGACACTTATTGCAAGGTATCAAAACCAGAGCTTGATGTTCAGCTGCCAGATGGAGCCTGCAGGTGGGGGGGGAGGGGGGGGGAAGAAAAACTTTGGGCAGAAAATAAATCTCAGTGACAGGGGATAAATAGAGAGCACCGAGTCGTCATTTTTAATAGACTTTTTTTCCTCCAGACCATGACTGCACTTAAAACCTTTGAAAATGATGATTTCTCCCAGGGTCACCTCTGCAGGCCCCCGGCTCCCCTGGCCGGGCTGCAGTGACCAGCAGCCCCCCGGCGCTGGGGCTGGAGCCCCGCTTGGGGCCGGCGGAGCAGGGGGCTGCAGCTTGCTAGGAGGGACCGTCGGGGGGCAGCAGCATCAAGCGCTTCGGCAGCCGCGCTCCAAGAAACCTTCCAGCCTGCTCCTGACTGACAGTGTTCTGCGCCTAATCTTCAGGACCCGGCTTCTTTCCAAATCCCAGTCGCATCGGGCTGCGTGGCGGTGACACTTTAACATGCAGCATATGCATCTCATTTCCCTATTCACTGGGCTATTTGTAAACCTAATTTAAGCTAAATCTCTCCCTCCTCTTATCGTTTTACATAGCTCCAAAGGAAGGGTGGGGAGGGGAAAAATAAAATCAAGTAGGAGAGTTGCCAGCCGTGCACTTTTTTTCCCTCCCCTTCTAGTACAATAGCTGTATAGTCATTCATTTGCTGCGTAGGAAGGACCCGGCACCCTTCATGGTTGCAACCTTCACGCCTTCCAAGGCCAGCGTCGGAGAAGAAAAAAACCTCTGGGTGTCCTGGGAAGGGGTGAAGGAGATTGAGTGGCAGATGCGCTTCTAGCTGGGGTCCATCACCCTCCCACTTTCAATAGGGAGAAGGGCCTGCCTGGGTGAGGGGCCATGCTGGGCTGCTGCGAGGCTGGGGTGGCAGCTCACGGAGGGAAGCAATGTGATTTTTGAGTGAGTGTACAATGTCTTCCAAGTTATTAAAAAAATGATGTGTGCTTTGTGTGCAGATTAGCTTGGTTTGGGTTTTTTTGACAAGAATCACAGCTATGGCCCCCCCCCCCCCAAGGTGTCTGAGCAAGTAAAAACCATGAAATTTGATTAAATTTTACAGTTAGAAAGGTAAATTATTTCACCCCCATAAATTCCTTCCAAAGTAATTTAACCAGCTATAGGATTTCTCTCTCGTTCTTCCCTGCTGTGATGCATCTTTGCTGTTCACTGTTTAACAGCTGCTGCTGCAAACCAAAAGGGGGTTTCATCTCCATCCTAGGTGAAGTACTGCTTATTTTTTTTCTGTGTTGTTTTTCTGTTTGTTTGTTTGTTATCGTGATAAAAGTGGTAGGAATTTTCAAAGTTAGAAAAAGGCCATGGCGGTTGTTCCAAGGAGTTTAAGAGTCTACTCTCCTGAAGGATACAAGAAGACTGACAGTAAGATGAATGAGCGGGCACATTTCATGTGTGCCTTTGTAGTTTCCTATTCAGTAATGTATGTGTGTTTGGAGGAGCAGAGAAATGCTGGATTTGCTCACAGGCATTTGAGAGAAGACCTTGGAAAACCAAATCTCATGAAGGGAGAGATTTGGCAAATGGCAAAACCAGCTTCGCAGAAGGAATCAGGGATGCATCTTTGGTCACAGGATCCTTTTGGAAGAGGTGAGAGAGCGACTACTCAAGAGGCTTCAGAAAAGGTGCTACTAGAAATCTGAGTGAAGAAACAGAGAAGTGAGTGGGAGACGACTTGTCAAGGTGAGGAAAAAACGCTTCAAATAGACTGGAAAGGGGAAAGAGAACTGGTGAAGAAAAGGCTTGGAGGTGCTTTGAGCAAAAGGTGTTGAAGAGGGTAATGGCAGCAGTGTCAGTGAGGCTGAAGCTCGACATGTTTCATGGTCAAAGCTCAAGGCAATACAGGCCTAGAGAAGGTTTTATCTTGTATACATTTTGAAAGATCTCTAACAGGGCTTTTCTTGTACAAAGAATACAAATACCCTTCAAATGGCAGCTTGGAGACATGAGTAACTATTATTCAGTCTGTACTAGACCTCCTTCAAAACTGTCTGGCAAAAAAAGAAAGATGGTAAAAAGTTCATATGAAATTTCTGTGACATATTTTCACAGCAAAAGTCTGCTTTTCATGGGAAGGAATAGAAATGTTTTTCATCATAAAATAAAAAGCTTTCAGGTTTGGTGGTTGTTTACTGGCTTTGGGTATTTTTTTCTTTTTTCTCTCCACACCACATTGTTTGGTTTCTTCTGGCTTTGAGCTTCTCAACATAAAGTCAACATTTTCTCCAGCTGGGGACACTTACTATTCTCTCCTAGCTCTGATCTATTTATCTGACTGAGAAGGCCTTTGGATTTGCTCTTCCATCATCAAATAGCTACATGGAGCAATTCAAGCCTCAGAAATAAGAAAAGAAGCCTTACAATTAACAGTGTTGCCTCAGACGGTGAAATTTCTTCCTAAGGGCAGACCAGCAGTGCCGAGAGACACACATAGCCCCTGTTGTTACCTGCCTGAGATTTTCAGGGTGTTGCTGCCCCGATGTGCTGCTGATTGAGAAGCAGGACCAGCAGGTGCAGCTCGGTGGCTGCTCAGAGCCCCTGTGTGAGTAGCAGCTGGATTTGGCAGTACTGGCAGCAGCAGGGACTGTAATACAGTGATCTGATGTGAAGAATATCTGCTGGAGACAGATAACAGGGCGAGGAAGGCCTGCAGGCTTGTTGAATGGTAACTCAAACTTCAAACTACTGTTTACAACATGATACGTTCTACTTCATCTACTTTCTTCTCTGGAGAGGCGAAGGATGCTTACAAACGACCTGGAAACATGCTGAATGGATTAACCCTCTGGAAAGCACAGAGGCAAGAGGGAGCTAGGTCTGGCTCTGACTCAAAACTCACCCATGTTACTTCATTATGAAAATATTAAGGAGAAAGCACCTGTCTTTCTTGGGTAAGAGTAGAACAGACATCCTTGTGCTACACAAGAAGAAGCTGCACTATAGATGTAGCCATCTTCTCAATTATATCTGCTGGTCACCCTTCAGGGAAGAGTGAGCATATCAACTCTGACACTACACAACTGTCCAGCGGAGTGTTCCCATCCTGTCTTTATCGAGAAAAATTTCAACTGGGCATCGCTTTTCTCCTTTTCCATCCTGTTGTGCTGATGTGGGCAACTTAACCCACCCAGTTAGATTGAATAGGCTGATTCCTACCAGGGCTGAGTGAACAGAGGGAGAAATTCGCTGTGAATATTGGTTCATATTTGAAAGTGAATTTTCATTCAGAACAGAGGCACATCCACATGACTGCTGCAGCTAAACCAACCAAGCATTGAATTGAGGCTATTCATAACAAACTGTCCATGAATGGCCTGCAGGGCAAAAACTATCTGCAGGAGAAATTCATGGGCAATTTTGACTAATGAATGAATTTGGGAATTTGGCTTTCGGTTTGCAGACAGTTCACAAATAGAAAAAACCCCAAACATATGAATCTTATTGAATAAATGATTTATAGTGAAATATTTGTTCAACTCTAATCTCTATAACATGTATAGTTTATGGTGTTAGAAAGCACTTTAGGATTAGCTGTGGGAGCTATATGTCAGTGAATAGCCTGTGAAAAAACACTCCTTTCTGAACAACTATATAGAGAAGTGTTAATGTCACCTGCCACAGAGGGAGCCTGGTAAAGGGCTTGTGCTTGGGAAAGGACTGTTGGGTTCCAGCAGTGCTCCTGGGCTCTTCAGAGCAGAAGTTAAGGCTTGAAATCAGCCCTCCTCGCTGACTGCCGTAACTGAGAACAAAAAGGGTGAACACTGGGGCTTATGCATGGGAAGGTTTGGCAGCCGTTTGAGAGAGTCATTTCGCTTCTGCGATGATATTCTCTGAGAGACTGAGCTGTGATCGATTTTCACCAAGGCTGTAAGAAACATAACTCAAACCTTGTTATATAACAAGGGTATTTATATATTCGAGGTGCTAAATGTTCATCTGCCTGGAAGTGCCTCGCAGCTAGGCACAGCATGCCTTTATGCCTCTATTCCATAGCATTTTACATGGTGCTAATACTAACAAGTCCTCCCGGGAAAACAGTAACTACACCTTGAATGAATATGCTTTCAGGTTCATGTGGAGATCTTCCTAACTATCCTCTGTTTGGTGGTCATCAAGACACTATTCCATACTGCATGGTCCCATATTAGGACCAGCTTGCCCCTTCCATGCACGCCTTCTGCTACTTCAGTGTCCCTTTGGCTGGTTCCTACCCATCTATCCAAATGCTTACGAGCAGCATTGAGTGCCTGTTTCCCCTGGCAAGTAGTTTGGAGTCAGACCAGCTCAATGCATGACACAGACAACAGAAACTGTTCCATACCACTCCTTTGCAGCAGCAGGAACTGGCTTAGCTTCGTCAAAGCTAGAAGTGGAGCTGGCTTCTGAAACTTGGCCAACACTGATTCCGAGGAAAGGAGCTGACACTGAATCCAAGGTAACTCGGAAAATGATGATCCAGGATGAAACTGAAAATGTTACCGTTCTGTGTCTGGAAACCCGGACAGCACTTCTGCAAGCACCCTCAAGTGGCGTGATGAAAAGCTTTTTGCAAAGCCCATCCTGGTTTTGCTCCCTTCCCCCAAATGCACTGGAAGGTTCTAAGCTGAGTCCAGCTGGGAGGAGATAACATGCTGCACACAGCCATTGGGAGGTGGTGTGAAGGAAAGCTATAGGAGCAGGTTGCCTATTTGTGCAGTGGAGATTAATAACCAATATGATGCGGCATTTCATTACAAGTGTCTACAGGGAGTAAACCGCACTGTGTGGATACTGGTTTGTGTTGCTCATCTCTTTCTCATGATACTGTCAAAGGCAGACGTCAGCCTTCCTTCCCTTACAATCTCGGACCATAATTGTCTCCATGTCCCAGTTCTGTTACTGCTCCCTGCTTACTCTTCCACCTCTTCATCTACCCACTGTGGCTCACTTGCCCCATCTCCTCCATGGCCTGCTCCAGATGCTGACCTCCTGTGGGGTTAACTAATGCAGTGTGTTGCATAGCAGACTTGTTTACGGTAGCAGCAGAAATAGAAACAGAGACAGCAAGAGCTGTACATTGGCTCATACTCTTGTTCATCTTTGCTGTTAGTAATGTTGATATTTCATGAAATAAATGTCCCAGAGTGGACCATGAAGACATTTCCAAATGCATAAAGATTTTAAAGCATTACAAGGCATTTGACTTTAGAACAATTACTGTTGAATTCCATTAATTTTGTGACATGTTTCATATGTCAAAAAAAGAGAACTTACAGCAATGACAGTGCTCTATTTTGGTACAAACAATGCAGAGCAAAACAGCTTTCCTGGAACTGCCCATCTTGCAAACATTTTGCTTGCAATTCTGATTCATCTAGAGGGACAGGGATCAGACAAAACTACCCTGAAGACACAATGGAGAATTCTTAGGTTAAGTATGATCTTAACAACATTTTTCGATTTTTGTATGACTCCCTTTCATTATTGCAAATCTATGTTTTTAAGTGAACATATTCTTTTATCCCTAAAACTTACCTGGTGATAAATCAGATTTCTGAATGATAGGACACACATTCAGACACTGCAGTCTTTTAGGGCTGCTTTGCCATTATTTAAGCTTGAGCTGGCAAACCCTTGTTACATCTACTGTCCAGTGTGTGGCACTTTAAAGTCATGGGGAAGTCCATCTTTGTGCTATAAGGAGCAGGACCTATGCAGGCAGTACAGGCTGCGGTGTTGAGAGGAGGCAAGAATTATCATGAACACCTTTCGGAAACAACAAAAGAGTAATAGAGGAGAAATCAAGAGAAAATAATCCAGTAAAAGCATGGTACTGACTTAGGTTCAGTAGAAATGCAAACAACCCAAACATCCATTTGCAGAAGTATGTGGGCAGGCCTTTTTTTTAACAATTTTTTTTCTCCACAACACCACTCTTAAAGAAATCAGAAGCATGAACAGAGAGTCCAGATTACAGGAATAAGAGTAATCAGTGTTCTGACAAATATGACCTATGAAAAAAGATTGAATGAATTTGGGTTAATTAGCCTACAGAAGAGAAGACTGAAGGGGGAAGGTGGTAACCGTCTTCCAGTATATAAAAGGCTGCTGCAAGGAAAAAGACAATAAACTGTTCTTCTCATACATGGTGGATAAGACAAGAAATAATGGTCTTAAATTGCAGCAAGGAAGATTCGGGCTAGAAATAAAATGGCCACAGTAGTGAAGGACCAAAATGGATTGCCTGGGGAGAGTGTGGAGACTTCATCACTGGAAAGCTTTTTAAGAGCAGATTAAGTGGCCTTTTGCCAGGAGCGGTTTAGTTCTAGTTCATCTTACCTCGTAGCAAAGGACAAGGTAGGTCGTTTCCTGAGGTTTCTCCATGCCTTTTTTCTTTGTGGTTCCAGATGAGCCTGGGATTCAATCAGCTCCATACATGGGTTGGAGCACTGGTGTCAAAGGCAAGAAGACTGATCCAATCACACAAAGTATGATAAGAAGATAGATTCAGTGCTCTCTTGAGCTGTGCTCAGTAACACTCTCCAATGCCTGTTGAAAATATACTCAGGTGGGTTCTCTTCCTGTTGTGGTGGGAACTAGAAGTTAAGGGGAAGGCTGGAAGCAAGGAAGGTTGAAACAAGAGGTGTCCTCTGCAACAAGAGAAGTTCTATCGCATTTCTTTTTCAGGAATAGACAGAGATGGTTCAAAATAGTTTGGTCAAACTAAAGTGTTAAAATCATGCTCAGGATTCAAACTGTTTTGCAGATTCCTTCTTTAAACCTTCTTTGTCCTGATCCCTGTTATTGCTGTAGTAATTCCTGGAAGTCCTTTTCCCCACGCTGGTTTCTGCTGTTCCTGATCTTTCTGCTTTTAACCCCAGAGGAACTGACCAACCAGTCCATCTGAAAGCCACACAATTCCTCCTCCTCTCTCACCCTCCCTCTGTCCTTTCAGCCTGCCACGGAGACTATTCTTAATGCTGTCAAATCCTGACAAAACCAAACACAACAAATACTCTTTGGTTGCTGTGCATTCATGCCCCAGCCATTGCCTTTCCCCTCAGAGGAGGTGGACTGGGCATCTCTGACTGTTTTTTTGACCATATGGTGACACCATCTCTGTCTTTGTCAATTCATAACGTTCAGAAAATGTTCACTTTCTGCTCTGTCCCAGCCCCCAAGGTCTCTCCAGTGCTGTCCCAGATGTTATGCAAAATACAGCAGGCATTTATCACACCAGGCGTGTTTAGATGATTTATAAGGCAGTACCACCTGCTCTTCAGTCTCCCAGAAACATGTGCTGCTGACATTCTACACGGAAATGCTTGTTTCTCCACTCTAAAGGCCCGGTGACAGGCTCTGTAAACCAAGTGGGCTGGCTTTTCTACACTCAAAGAATTGTGAAAGAGGGAAGGAAGAAAGCAAGTAGTTTGCCGAAGCTTGTTACAGCAGACCAGCCCTGTTCTCAACGTTCCTGAAATCATGAGCCTCCATTTCCAGATCTTGTCACGCTAAGGCACAGATCACACCCCTTTCCTGGCTGCTGCTGTGCCAGGTGAAGGGCACGCTGACTCCAGCTTTCTGGCATGGCTCCCCTGCCTGGGGTAAGTTTCTTTTCATACGTACCTCCTAAGGTGGTTTTTTTTTTGTAAGGATCCCACAACTTGTTTTAGCTATCTGAGCTAGGCTAGCAATGACCTGTTATTAAAGCTAAGCCAACTCCCTCTGCCTGAAATGGGGAAGGGATTGGTTTCAGGAGCATCTCGGTCAGTAGATCTGACCAAGCAATAATGTCTTCTTGGCTGCAGCTGGAAAAGGACGTGGCATCCAGCCCTCATATTTGTGACTGTGGATGTGTCACTAAACCCACACAAAAAGAGCTATAAGGCCTTATATTATTGTAAATAAGTCAAATAATGTTTTTGCCTGATGTGTGGGGGACAGAAAATAAGGATAGAGAACCATTAGACTGCCTCTGCACAGTGTGGGAACATCTTCTGTGCATAGCTATCAACAGCCTAGGTGAGATATGTTGCAGTTCCTCCCACAGGGACCTCTGAAGGGAAATTTTCACTGGCCTCCTGAAGAGACAGGATCGGTCATCCGTGCCCTATAGAGCTGTCTTATTGCTATAGTCACAATTATTTCAGGTGAGAAGCAATGTTCTGCCGAGAAAAGCTGATCCCAGTTACTGTCCAGCAGAAGTAAGTGGTAAGTCCTGCTTCTCATTTATACTGCTGTGGTATTGAAAGCCGAATGAAAACCTAAATAAAAATTTTCTCACTTTGTGATTTCTCATACTTGTGTGCCATCACAGCCATATTTTGCCTCTTGTGATCACAGCATCTGTCTGTGTGGCCTCAGACAATATCAGGCAATATTTTGAAAATGGTGCTGAAAACAGTCAGGATGTCATAGGAGATGAAAACTGGAAGTTTGTGGGTTCAATCCCTGCTCCAGCCCCACAATTCTTGTGTTATCTGATATGACACTTAGTATATATTAGACCAAGGAGTGTAGGGCGGAGCAAAGCAGAATCTTGTAGCATCACAGAATGTTAGGGATTGGAAGGGACCTCTGGATATCATCTGGTCCAACCCCCCTGCCAGAGCAGGTCCACCTACAGCAGGTTGCACAGAGTGGTGTCAGGTGGATTTTGAATGTCTCCAGAGTCGGAGACTCCACCACCTCTCTGGGCAAACTGTTCCAGTGCTCTGCCACCCTCAAAGTAAAGAAGTTCCTCCTCTAGATTGAACTTCCTATATTCAAGTTTGTGCCCATTACCTCTTGTCCTATCACTGGGCACCACTGAAAAAAGACTGGCCCCCTCATCCTGGCACCCTCCCTTTAAGTATTTGTAAGCATTGATGAGATCCCCGCTCAGCCTTCTCCAGACTAAAGAGACCCAACTCCCTCAGCCTTTCCTCGTAAGAAAGATGTTCCAGCCCCCTAATCATCTCTGTAGCCCTTTGCTGTACCCTCTCCAGCTGTTCCCTGTCCTTCTTAAACTGGGGAGCCAAGAACTGGACACAGTACTCCAGATGTGGCCTCACCAGGGCAGAGTAAAGGGGGAGGATGACCTCCCTTGACCTGCTTGCCACACTCTTCTTGATGTACCCCAGGATGCCGTTGGCCTTCTTGGCCACAAGGGCCCATTGCTGGCTCATGGTCATCCTGTTGTCCACCAGGACTCCCAGGTCCCTCTCTGCACAGCTGCTTTCCAGCAGGTCAACCCCCAACCTGTACTGGTGCATGGGGTTATTCCTCCCCAGGTGCAGGACCCTACACTTGCCCTTGTTGAACTTCATTAGGTTCCTGTCTGGCCAACTCTCCAGCCTGTCCAGGTCACGCTGAATGGCGGCACAGCCTTCCGGTGTGTCAGCGACCCCTCCCATTTTTGTGTCATCAGAAAACATCTGTACAGATACTTAATTTCACATTTTAGACAAGCAGTTTTTGTCCAGCACTCTACATTGCTACTAAGTCAATGAATGCTCAAAGAATGTGCCTCCTTCCACTGTCTGAGGTAAGGGAGTGCAGTGCACTTGGTTCCTTTATGCGCCAAGACCAGACCATTTGTTTTCACTGCATTCAGCAGTAGATGGTGGCTTGCAAGCTATTGGACTCGGCTGAACCTATGCCCACCAGCTCTGTGTAGTGAAGTCTCCTTTATACACTGCAATGCCTTCTTCTCACAACTGCTGTATTTTTTCCTGCTTTCGGATATCATGACATCTGACATTTTATAGCAAACACCCATCTGCAATATTTCCTTAATGATAAGAAATGCTAGATTTCAGTCCCTCAGTTTTCTGACAAGAATAACAATACCTTTTTCTCTAGAGCGAAGGGCTGCAGGCATTGTATATTATTACCGTAGCTTTGTGTTTCTGGAGGTGGATGTTTGGCTAGACTCTCCAGTGATACAAATTTGCCAGGTAACCCTTAGCTGTCATCAAAATTTATAAAACAAAAACCCACCTGACCCCTAGTGACAGGCTACTGAGTCGGGAAACCTCTGTTAGTCCACAGAAACCAAGTAAATAGGGCTGGAAAAACCTCCAGGGTCCACTGCCGTACTAGAGAATGATTGTCTCCAAGACAGCTCCACATGAGCGAAGCAACAGGCTTTCCTCAGGGAGACAGGTCAGCATCTCCATTATCGAGTGTGCCCATCAGAGGCTAAATCTCCACCCTTTTAATTTCACCCTATTCTTCATAGCTGTAAGACCTTTATTCCTCCCAGGACAATTATTCTTCCATCAAATACTTGTAGCAGGTTAAGTATGCTCCTCTGGGTATAGCTAGGCAGCTATACATATTTAGCTCTCTTTCCCTTCCCAGGAATCAATTTCCCCAGCCCTTTAATCACGTTTACTGCTCTTCTCTGAATCTGTACAGTTGCTGGTATTTTGCATTGGTTCCCATTCATCTCTGGGCTTTTCGACGAGTTGCAAGGCTTCATCTTTACCTTTTTTGTACCAGAAGAGAGGCAATTTAGTGAAGCAGATAGCACTCAGAGCTAATGGCCTCCTGTGACTATGATCCTCTGCTTCCCTAAACTGCTGGGTGACCACGGAGGTCAGTTGCTTGTTGCTTTCCCACTGGGTGAACTGAGACAACAACGGTTCCCTCTCCCGTGAAGTGCTTGGAGATCCATGTGTGCAAACATAGTAGAAACACTAAACAGTACAGCTGTTATTGCTGCTTAGAGGAGTGGCTGGCGTTGGGAAAGGATGCCAGGTTCTCGGGCAGAGCCCTGCCCAACCTCCCTCACACACCCACACACCAGCACAGATGCATTTGTGTTCACTGATGTCCGCCTCTGCTGTGCAGCTCGTGTCTCTCTCAGCTGCGAAAGTCTCAAAGGAAAGAGGACAGCTTGAGCTCAAGCTGGGGGCAATTATGTTGCTTAACAATCTCACCTCCCTCTGATTCTTCCTTGTCAATAAGGGAGCAGGACATTAACTCTCAATAAATTAAGTCATTATATTGGGTTTTAATCTCTCTGTAATATTTCACTGTTGACTTTCCTAACAGAATCAAGACACTTCTTGGCAGCTTTTTCTTCTTACTCGCCCTGGTATTTGACCACTACAGGAGCAGTTTGGTTTCTCCCAGGATCTTGGATGCCAGTAAAGAGCTCTGCCCACCTTTCTTCCCTGCCATCTGCCATCCTGGCATTTCTTGGCCTCAGAACAGCAGATTGGGTTTCACCTTGATCAAGCTGCAAAGCGTTAAGGTAAGAGCCTTGGTCTCCAGGCGCCGTGGCTTGGACTGAAGTGCAGACCACAGTGGGCACGAGGTAGCAGATTCCTGCCAACGAGCCTCCTGTTGCCAGTGCAGAGAGCGTGGATACCTCCTGGACAGGACCTGAAGGAAAAGTATTTGAGAGCTGTGTGACTGCTTTGCCAGATATGTTCAGCAAACACTGCTGGCTGGCCAGCTGCAAGGAAGTGACTCCAAGCCTACTTACTACAGGCATCCTATCAAGGCTGATATGCTTCTGCCTGGCTGGAGCGGCATCATCAGCCAGTGGCAGAGGCAGGTCAAATATGCGCCAATGGATGTGAGGCTGGAAAATGTCAGGCTGAATCCTACAAACACCTTTCTGTGTCAGGGGAGATGAACTGTAGGAAGAGGAGTTTGGCTTCTTTTAGTCAGGGGAGGGAGAGAGGTTTCTTCAGCGTGCTGTTCAGAGACATGTTATGGCCCATGTTATCTGATGCCCAGAGTAGGACTAAAGTGTAATTCTGGTCTTTCGTTTAGGATGTAGTCACTCTCCCGTGTCGTCACAGCTACTCTCCAGATCTTGCAGCTGCTAAGACCCATACTTTACTCAACTTTTGCTTATTCTGAAGCTTCCCAAATGCCTGTAAGTATCCTGGGCTGCATGCAAATACTTCTAGTCTGACGGCTCAGAGCTGAGCACCACCTGGTTGAACAGTGCTGCCACCTGAACTGGAGGGTCATCCTCACTTCTTGCCCTCTGCAGACGCTTGCAAAGCATGGCCTGTGACTGATTCCGCTACTCTCCGCAGCAGGCTGGCAGTAGGTTGCAGAGGTGAAGTGGCTGCACAGTGCGCCTGCCTGAGACATGCAAGCACTGGGGCATGGGGGATCAGGAGCCAGGCTTGAGAGGAGAAGACGTAGCTACAGGTAACATCAAGAAAATAAGGCAGGGAAGTAGGAAAGTTTGGAATAGAGCTTGGAGTAGGAAGATCACTGGGGAGCAGTTTGGCCACGGCACTCAGCAATAACATTTATGTACTGCTACACGTTTTAGCCCCACAGACAAAAGAAGAGCAGAGGCCTTGAGACCTAGTCCCAGTCCCTGCCATGCACCCTCCAGCCAGGCCTTAGCTTCACACTGGTTTTGGTTGGAATTGTGGTTTAGTAGCTTTGCCAAGTGGATTACTTCTGCCTAGGCACAGATGAAGGAGATGGGCGCAAGGAGGAGGAAGAGGCAGTAAAAGATGAAGCAAAAAATGAGGCGTCCTGAGTGAACGGTGAAGAGGCTCAGTGTTTCTTCAGTTGCTTCCCAGGCCTGGAGAACCACTGAGGGAGTTTCAGGTGGTGAAGAACACACCCTGCTATAAGCATTTATGGCTGCTCTTGGCACAAAACTTTGAGGAAGCAGCAGGGGGAAAAGAGAGAACAGGAACAAGGCAGCAATGAGAACAACAGCTTGCTCTGAGAAAGGTGACCAGGTAAAGGGAGACTGCACGAATGCAGAGAAACTTCAGATTTGAGTCAAAAGTGACGTGCAGTATCAACAAATACATTTTACACAAGAACTGTTTATAAACGATCCTCGTGGTGATGTGGCTGTCAGGATACTGTGCTGTAGAAAACGTGGCTGTCATACATGGTTCAGCGTCTGGGAAGTATGACCACCTTGGTTTTTAGAAACCTAAGCTCTTCTCTGTTGAAAGAAGCCATGGTTTGGAAGGCAGAGAGGGGGCAAAGGACAAGCACAGCAAAAGACAGATACAGTGCTGCTATGGGGCAAGGAGGGGCAACCTCAATAGCATATGCACCAGGGGCTGGTCTCAGCATTTGCACCTCAGTGTTTTGTCCCTCCTGAATTTCTGAAAAAGGGACATGACACACGCGTCCCTTTTCCCCACTGTGTGCTGTTCCCCTTCCCACTGCATGAGCTCATGGTCCTCTCCATGGTCTCCTCGTAGCTCCTCAACTAAGCGGGTATGGGATGTTTAGATGTGCAGTGTCACGGTACATCCAGACTAGTGGAGCTGTTTAAAGGACACAGAGATATATGAAAGGAGACGCTGTGGACCATATACCGTTGCTCTGCCTTTATTGTCTAGGTTATGGTCTATGTCTTCAGGATCATTTTGTTTCAGGGTTGGTCTCTGTCTTTCAAGGTTACTACTTACAATGTGAGGTTTTTTCTCTTCACTCAGCATGATGGCTATTTTGGAAGCGATTTTAGATGCCACATTCTCCATTTATGCTGCAAAGGGCAAATCTAGGCACTTGCATGAACATTTTTGGATTGTAACTTGGTGTGGGAAGAAAAGGTGTTGCAATGATTAAATCCTTGATTGGCACTAGTTGCATGTGACAGAGCTAGTAGTGAAAGCACAGGCAGTTGTCTTCGGCAGACCTAGCTGGAGCAGAGTAAGGCTACAACTAAGCCTAAGTTGTAGCCTAAGGCTACAACTCCTTAGGCATGCTTAGAGGAGTGGTTTTAGGTCTCATCTGTGAGGGCAGTCCTCTCATATGAAGGGCTGTAACAAACAGCAGGAATTGCTATCTTCTTAAACTATGTTGGGTCAATCTGTAAAAACATGTTAGTGTGGCAGTAAAAGAGGAACTATCTCCAGATGTACCATAAATCTGAATTTGTGATCGCTTGGCTTCTGTGTTATGGCAACGTTCAGAATCACTGACCCTGGGCCCCGTATGGGAGAATGGGCTGTCCATGCAGGCAGTTTGCAGTCGACCACTCAAGACGGATTGTGAGAGAGGTAGGAACTGTGCTGCCATCCTGTTTAACAGAAGATAGGATTTTCAGTTGCCACAAGCTCTAAAATTCCCCGTGAGGAAAAAGTACCATAGCTAAATGGCTGTTGAATGTCATACCCAGGCTGCCCCTGGGAGCTGTCAGTTGGCCTGGCAATGATGATTCTGCTTATTGCAGGTGAGGTCGTCACTCTGCTCCTTCACAAGAAAGATGTTTGCCCTTGCCTAATTTTTTCCTCCAAGGTAACGGTAACAAAGGCTGGAAGGTGTGAACAGCTACTGCTTGAGCAGAGAGGCTATTCTGAGGTAAAAAACTGCTCAGAAAACTGCCAGGAGTAGAAAATCTGAAGAAACCCATCACACTCTAGTGCCTCGTACCACAGATGAGAGTACGCTGGACCACAGGAGACACTGTTCCCTCAAGGATACTGGCCTACTGGGAAACTGAGGAGCATCACCCTTCCAAACTACTCCTAGGAGGCAATGGATCAGTTAGCAAGGTACTCAGCTTATTGATTAACTGCTGTAAACTTATGAATGGAGCTGTACTTTCCCTCAGTTACCTCTCACTTGAAATATATCCAAAATTACTGACTTGAAATATGAGGCCATAATATGTTTCTAGGTGGAGTCTGGGCACAAGAGAGGGGCACGGAGCACAGCATGTTAGCATGGATTACAGCCCCAAAAATACCAGTCGCACAATTTCTCTGATCTTATCTGAGAGAATGGAGACAGGGGAGACAGGTATTTGACAACAGGTTATCTGAAGTGGTGAGGTGATGTCTACAAAAGGGGTGCTTTTTAAAAAGGGCACTCCAAATATTTCCCTTTGCCAGGGAGTGCAGAAGCTGCTTAGCTAAAGATATCAGCAATTCAGAGAAAAATCGTCACTTGTTTCCCTATTTAAGCAAAAATGCTTTCTCGTAATGAGAACCAAAGCAGGAGGCAGCATCTTTTGGCAAACAAAGAGACATTAAAAGCATTTGCTGGAAATGCTTTCCACTTTGTTTCTGAAAAATGTTCAGAGTCAGAGGACTCTGTTGTGCAGCAGGGGCCCAGCTATTGTAATTTGAAGTTTGGGAGGGGAAGGACTGGAGGGGTGGTGAAGACCCTCTAGTGGGATCTAGGAGTTTCCTCCTCCGGGAGGCTTCTTATATTAAACCCACTAATCACTTGATGCCATCTGGCATAATCCAAAGACAGAAAATATGCTCCTCCAAAACATGTTTAGAAGCTACTGGGATACGTCATCTCTAGCAGGGGGGTGATTCACCAGCATTGGAGAAGAAAACCACTGGGGAAATCATCCCTAGCATACAGATGAATCCAGGAATAGAGCCCAGCAATGTTCCTTTGAACACACCGCTGCTCTGTACCCATGGGATAAAGGCAGCAGCAAGGGCTAACAGAGGCCCTGTCTATTCCTCGGTGAAAGTGAGTTGTGCAAAGAAGCACAAATACTTTGCATCCTGCCTGGCTTTGCTCTCTGTGGTTCCTTCACAGCGAATCCATGGGACTGCTCTGGAGGCTGTGCCTGGCAGCAAGGTATCACATTGACTATACGTGGGCTAATGTGGTCCCACATGTGGTGGGAATCATGATTCCATGTGCCTGAGGCTACACTCACAGCTTGCGGTGTGGAAGCTAGGCAAGGCTAATTTCAAAGCTGTCCTTTAAGGCGTCAGTGGCTGAAGGTGCAGACAGAGGCAGGATGCACACTGCTGAACAGGAATCATTGGCTCCAAGGCCTAAGTTTCTACCTGAAGGAAGCAGATGCTTTAGAAGAGCTGAACTCCAACAAGAGCTTGTTTGTCATCCGACTGACCTCTCCTCAAAGTGCAAGTGTTCCTCCTCACATAAAAAAACCAAAACCATGCAGTAGAGCTTAAGATACAAGCCCCAAACCCTGTTGAAACAGGAGGAGGAAAGAGGGAGAGAATAAACCAGAAGTGAATCCTAGTACCTCACATACTCCTTGGAAAGCTGTCAGCTCTGATGACACTTAAGGCAACTGAAAAAAACGTGTAAAAGTCAACACAACTAACTTTACCCGCTGCCTAATAGTCACCCCAACTTCCTCGCATCCATTGAGTCTTACAGGAATTTAGAAAATTGGAAAAATTTCTTTAGCCTGTGGATATCTTATAGAGGCTCGGCCCAATGAGGGAAAGGCTTGCCTTCTGCCACAGAGGCTTACATGCAGATGGGACTCCATACTAATCACTTGTGTGTCGAGGCACTCAGTGCATCTGTGTGGCTTAACAACCCTGACGAGCCTCACCTGGATCATCCACCCACGCACCCTCCACCATTGGTCCAGGAATTGCTTTTAAGCTCTCAACCTAGGCTCTAAGCCCTGGCTTGAGCTATGTTGCAGGTAGCCTTATCTCCAGCTGCCTGACTGGACTTCCTGCATGAACTTAGGACCTGGCTTATTTTATTGCTACTCCTTGCTGGACAGCCAGCAGAACCTGTTCCTGCCCTGGCTCTGTTTGGATACCATGGGACTGTGCTACTGCTTTGCGAGGATGCTGTGGGTATCCTCAGCTCCTGGTTCACCTTCCCTTGTGGAGTGCTTTTGTTGCCTCCTGATATCAAATGAGTGACCTCACCGTGGAGGAAAAAGGTGGAAAAAGTGGAGTGTTTTGTTGGCTTTCTCAGCAGCTGCTGACCTAGAAAAATTATCTGTGCTTTACTGCCTCTGTTATGGAAATCAAGTGCCTTGGAGTAAGTGATCACTAAAAGGAAATAACAGATTTCCACTCTTTCCCATGTGGAAAAGAAATATCAGGCTTTCTTCTTTATTCACATCTTTCTACTGGCTTTTGTCCCAATAGCTTAAACAAGTCTGTCTTAAAATTAGGAGCTAGAATTTGACCTCTTAAAGAAAGAAGCTGAAATGAAGCTTATATGTGAGCATTAACATGTGCAGAAAATTTACGTTCCCTTCTAAGAAGGAAAAATATGTGCACTTCTACAGTGCTACTAACTTGTGGAACTCGCTGCTGCATCATTGCTTTTGGGGTGAGAAGCTCAACAGAGTTCAGAAGGTGAAGGGATGTTGAGATAGCCAGTAAGAGCATACATAATTACATTAAAAAGGTTAAAAATGTAGAAGGGATGCAGACCTCCGTGTTTGAGGGTATCCGCTCACTAATAAGTGATGGTATTAAGGAGGAAACTTCCCCTATTGGCAGGTTGTTAATTGCATAATTGCACATGCTTTTCTGCAGCTTCTCATGCTGGTCACAGTGGGAGTCAGGACGCTGCGCTGCACGGCCTGCAGACGTGATCCTGTCTAGTGGCTGTTTTGCTTATTTTCTCATTTTGTGAGGCATCCAGAAACTAATGGCAGGGGATGCATTGAAAATATAGTAAGTGAGGTGGCAGCAGTTTAGTAGGGGATGAAATTGTTTGTATGCTGATGTGTTGACAGATGTATGAATTGTACACAAACATGATATACGAAGCTGTGCAGTGGAGAAACGAGTGGTGCGCGCTTCTAGACAGGGTCTCCCTTGCAATGGGTTTCTCACTGCTGCTGCTTATTTTCCACCTTCAGTCTTAACAACAAAACTCAGCGATCTGTAAAGTGCTGTGAAACCTGTCTCCAGGTTCTTGTGTAAGATGCCAACCTACTCTTCTGCTGGCTCTTCAGGTTTGGTGTAGGTGCAGGGTGGTGCCGTAGAAGGCAATGGGGGGCCTGTGGCTGTGAAGCTAGACAGTGCTCAGGGCTATGTGAGGAAGATACTGTATGAGAATAAAGATGACAAACGGAGGTGAGAACTCAAGGAACAAGTATTCAGTCACTGTCAGAGCCAGGATGAGAAACTGAGTTCTCAACCGCTTTGCATGCGCCCCAGCCATTTGCCAAGGCTGCTGGATATGTACAAGACCTTTCTACTAGAGACCTAGAGGACTGTAAATCAAAGAAACAGGAGGATCATCTCTGTGGCGACAAAGATATTTCCTCACATCTTTCCTTTCTAGGTTAAAAGAAGGGTAGAGGAAAATACATTTAGGGGCTTTCTAGAATTTTTCTTGAGACAGTAGCCAGTCCTAAAAGGAACATTACTATAACTTTTCTGCGCTTGTCTTCTGCTGCGGCAACAAGCCCATAATGCCCCATCTTGTCACAATTTGTATTGTACTCACATTTCCTAGCCATGTCGCAAATGGGATACAAAGAAGGAAAGTAGAACTTGCCCTGAAAGTGTCACCCCTAATTAATATCCTCTAAGGCAGCTCCCTAATTAGTATGCAGATCTGGTTTCAGTGCAGCTTGTTAATGGGTTCCCTCCTCAGAGAATGGTAATTAGGTTTGACACTGATACACTATGGTGTTACAGGAACCTGCCACAAGGCTAGATCCACTGGATTGGTAAGTGGCATCCACCATACCAGGAGAACAGGTCCTGCTTGGGCAAATCCATTTTTGGGTGAGAACAGAGTGAAAAAAGCGTGGGCAATATGATATGGTGGAAGAAAGAAGCCCGAGGTGTGATCAAAGATGATCTACTATGATCCTCTGAGTGTATGGGCATCCTTTCTACTCTTATAACCACCTTTTGTCTGCCACACAGAGGCAGAAAGACAGTTCAGCAGGCAGAAGACTCCCCCTCTGTGTTATAGTCAGGGCCCAGGACCACCATCTTTGGCCCAGAGAAATTCTTGGTGCAAGCTGTCAGTCAGTTCTGACAGACAAGAGACAAGCCTTGCAGTTTGTCAGATGCCGTTTTTCTGCGATGCTGTATACTTGTGTATGAAGTGATGGTGATTCACCATGGCAGCTGATGACAATATGGCTCTTATGAAAGGCACATGAAGGAGGGAGTGAATCAGTGAAGACCAGAGACCTCCATCTGATAAAGAACTGGATTTCTTTTTCCCCAGTACCATTTTCCACATAGTCATGAACTGAACATGTTGGGGTTTTCCCCACATTAGTCAAACCTTTCTAAGCAGCAAATGAGAGGAGCTTCTGGAAGCTGAAAGTCTTCTAGGTAGCAATAATCCATTGTTATAAGCCTAAGGCTTAGAGTTTGTTTAGCAGATTTTTAGAAAACAGTCAATGAAAGGTCTGAGCCCAGGAAAATTAGGAATTGAAAAGAACCTGCATTAAGGAGAGAGCTTTACAAAGCACATATTCCCTTTAAAACTCAGGTAAGTAAAGAAAAAACAATATGGAGTTGAGTAGGTGAACCTTCTGTACCCCTGAGGATATTCAGGATTTTTTAGCAATGGGAGTCACTTTGATTAAGGATACCTGCAAATAGGTTTAGTTTGCTTGTATATGAATTCCCTTTGTCTCTGAATGATACACAGTGAAACTCTGATGGTTTTTGTCTGCTCTTTGAGCTTTACTTCAAAAATACCAGGACTGTTGAGGCTGCGCTTTCCTAAACTTGCTGAAGGATTCACTGTTGGACTAATTAAAAGGTCCCTTTCCACATTTAAGTCCTAGCAAAGGTTTCCTACCTCTCGCTAAACAAGGCACTAGAGTAAGGTAAGCTTCTGAAGCGCTAGGATGTTCAACTCTGCTACAACAAATGAGATAGATTTGTGTTGAGGTCCTAAACAACTGGCTTAATTTTAACATCCCAAGCTGGCTACCATCCCTGCTGCTTAGTGAAGCATCAGGCACAGCCAAAGCAGTAGCTCTGTGTCATCTGAATCCTATTCTTGTCAATATGCCTTGGAGCAAATGAGTGCAGAGCAGTTAAGACTCCAATCCCTCACTGGCATCTCTAAAATAAATAACATTAAGATAGATGCTTGGTCTAAGTGCACAGCGCTTGCTTTTCTCTGAGAAATGGATAGTCACCACAGCACTTTTCAAGCTGGGAGCTTTGTACTCATGAGGACTTGTGATCTCGCTTAACCTGGATGGGATAGGATCAGGTACGCGTGTGTCCCCTCATGTCCTCTAACTATGTCCTTGAACTGTGCCAGCTCTAAAACCTTTTCCCATGTCTCTTGTACAGATCATTGGAGGAATTTGAGATGCTAACCTGACCTTTTGTCCCTTTAACACATTGTCCCAAGACAATCTGGTGGAAGAGACATTTCAGTTGCCCTCGGATATTTCATAACTTTAAATATTTTATAACAAATTAAATGTTAATTGTGTGCTGTCCAGGGGAGAAAATCATTGTAGTATTCAATTAACATTTAATATATTAGCCATCAAATATTTAAATAGCTCCTATCCAATGGATGTATTTCTTCTGCACTATCCGTGTGGATCCCTGACTTAGCTTTCCACAGAACTTTTCACTAAGGTGCTACAGCAGAATAACCTTAAAAGGGTAGAAAAAGAACTCATTTCTACCCATGTTTTCTTGCTTTGGAAGTTTTGCAGCACAATATAGAAGCTCTAGATACTAGCATGGAGGGAAATCAACAAGCTGATAGCCCCTGCAGTATTGCTTTGCTGTTCTGCTAGCTTACCCTGACTACAAGTCATGACATCTTTGAGAAGGTGCCTAGAGATCTCTTCATTATACAGTTGCCTCCTTAAGTCACTTCAGTGCCTCTTCATTGTGCTGTGCATGAAAATCAGCTTCTGTTCTCAGGGCCCTACATCTCATGGCTCCTGTTTATGTTTCTAATTTGTTTTGCTTTTACAGTTTCTCCCCTTGATCTGTCCTCAGTGATCACTTCTTTCAACTTCTTCCTTCATTGACAGGTTTGTCTTCTTTCTTGTCACCTCATGTGCTTTTAATACTTTCCTATAAGGTCTGTTCATCAAGCTGCTATTTTATTCTAAAACCAGCAGACCTTCTCCTCATCCCATAAAAAGAAATGGAAAAGTTCACTTGTTACAATAGCAAAACAGATGTGTATGTGGGGAAGAGATGATAAAATCACTGCTTGTAAAGCTTACACATAACAGAGTTTGCATGTTAACTAACGGCAGGGTGAGACCAATTCTATGGAGCAATGTGTAAGTATTAATAAGCAAGATGTATATTAATCCCACGAAGTCAGGCATCTAAAATAGAGACTGTGGGGCAGGCATTGGCTTGGGGAACCATATCTTGTTCTGGACTGATATAGTAAATGACTTTGGCATTCTGCTATTAGTAGGCTGAATGTGAGTACTTGGGGCACTGTTCGGGGACATCGGAGTAGGAAACAAGTAGAAGGTGTGCCCCATGTCTTCTGTTTTGAGACATGTTTCATCTCAGTGGACAGAGAGCCATGCTTGCAAATGTTGACCTTGGCACTCTGGTAGTACCGCAGTCCGCTTGTTTAAGTGGTGCTAGTGATTTCAGGGAGCTGGGTTACAGCAGAAGAACTATTGCAAAGCGTTTCAAATGAAAAATCCTGTCTGGATCCCGACTACAAGCCAATTGTGTGGTCCCACCAAGATCCCAGATACATTTCCCACATGCTTTGCAGAAATCTATTTCTGATCAGGTTTTCAGTCTCTCACTCTGTTCCAAGGTGTCATGCTTGCATATGTTTCCTAGCTGGCCTGGCAGAGAGGAATGTGGTATATTGCTCCTTGCTGCAGAGCCCTCAGTAAAGTGGATTAGGTAGTTGTATATTGTTGTACTCATTCCAGGTCTTGTTTCTTTTGCGGTCCACAGATCAAAAATGGCAGTGCTGAAAATGGCAGTGAACTACAAGGAAGATCCAGGGTTGGGAATATTCTCATCTGCAGAGAAGGCATTGACATTTCTATCTATTTACCTTATCAAAGTGAAGGGTCCTGATCATAGAATAAAGCCAATGGGGGAAGAATTTTTCTGATCTAAGACAGCTCTTTAATCTAGTACTCAAAGGTGTGAAGAGATCCGAGAACTGGAGATGGAAGCAAGACAAACTGTGATTGGAAATAAGGCACAGCAGAGTAATGAGCTGTTGGAAGAGTTCTGTCAGAAGCAGGGAAACTCAGTGTCACTACAGTCTTCAGTCCAGTCCTGGCAGCCTTCTACACACACTGCACAGTGTGACCCAGAACTTACAAGTGTGATGCAGGAACTGCTGGTGGGGAGGGTATGCCCTGTGCTCTGCAGGAGGTCAGAGAAGCCCTGGTTACTCTTAATGTCTGTATTTGGATAACAAATTACGATAGTCATAGTTCTGTGGCCTGCCTCTTCTTCTCCTGTCGTGGTATGTTATCTTCAGGGCATGGAATGGGTTTCTGAGACCATGGACCTTGGCGTTTCTGAGATACTCCAGTATTCTGTATATTTGCCACTGGCATTTGCCAGCTTTCTTGTTGGTCAGGTGTGCCAAGTTGCTATAGCCAAATGGTATCTAATTTAGTCCACATCCATGTGGTCTTGTCTTTAGGCAGTTATGCTTGAGCTCTGTGTCACTCAGCACTAGAAACCTGTGCCCAAATGGTGGCGTCCACCCTATTGGGCAGAGTATTCTCTGTGGTTTTCTTAGCCCTATCATGACTGTGAGGTTGGCTGTCCTGACTTTTTACTGCTGTGACTGCTTTGTCTTCCAGGGGAAAGCAGGGTGCTGGGGAAGCAGGGGAGAACAGCGTGGGCTCTGTCTCATTCCAAGAGCCCACAGTATAAAACACTTGTGTAAACACAGCTAATCTGAGGTTAAGTCCCATTGCCCCTCCTTCTCTTACCTCTACAAAAATTGCCCACATATCTTCCTGATGGCCTCTTTAAAGTAGAACAGATCAATTATATGGAAATATATATGTAGTAGTCTAAAATAACAAGCCCTTAGAAACACCGCATTGAGTCTGCAATGCTGTTTGCAGAGCATGGAGCTAATTGGTGTGAAACTGCTATTTACAAACAGTTTATCTCCGTGCCTGTAGGTTTCTGGGAGTGAAGCAGTGGGGAAGTCTGAAAGGAGGCGGGTGGTCTTTGCAAAAAGTGTTGTTTCTGTAAGAAATAGAATGGCAGTGGATATTTCTCTGGCTTTCATGCAGTCAGGGATGCTTCCTCTCTGGACTCGAGTCCTAAGTCCTTTCCCCATCTGTGCAGTACTATATGTATTATTCCATTTCCTTAAGGGCCAGTACTTTCATAACCATGTGTATGGAGAAGCCTTATGGTGGCTTTTAGGAGCTCAAAAGCTTCTTATAGGCTTGAATAAATATAACTTTAGTGTTTCATGTCTGCCTCCCTTCCCTGATGTGAGATGCTTGGGACTGTCTCTGTCGCATGCCTTCTGGGGTGAAGAGGGAGAAGAGGTTGGAGGGAGGAGGGAAGGTCACGGCATGTGCTCAGTGCTTTTTCCCACCAAGATGTGAGATTTAGTTTATAACTGTAGAACTGAGGAGCCTGAAGTGTTACTGGGAAGCTTGCTTGTTTGGAGAAGGTACGTATGTGTATGTGTGGCACTTACAAGGAGTGGTGGCTACCAGCTTTCCAGATCTCATGACTAATGCTGGAGAAAACATTTGACACTGTTTTGGAGTAGAGGTCCAGGGGACATGACCAGCTTGCCTAAGGAGCAGGCATGAGAACTGCTATAACAAACAATGAGTGCGTATTACTTCTATACGTATTTGGGTGTTGGAAACAGTTCAGGCAATTTCCTGGTAAAGATTTCCAGAGCAAATCTTTGGTACTTCTAGGAGCCACTGCCAGAATTTGGTCTTATCAAGGGAAAGTGCATTTGATCCCTGGCTTTCCCCTCAGCTGTTTCTTCTCATACTGTGAAAGCAGCCTGGGAGAGCCTCTAGTCTGTTCTCAGTGGGGAAAGTTCCAGTTCCCTTTAGTATGCTTTCTTGCCTTGTGGTTAAAGAGCCAAGATCTCTTTTAATGTTTGTGGCCTTGAAAGAAGAGTCTTGCTGCAAAACCTCATCTGCTTTGCTGAGATATGAGGGATATGAGAAGGAGCGCTTCCGCGGTAGACCGCAGATCTATGCAGTGGGGAGAAAAAAGGTGTCTACTCCTCTGAAGTGGACTATGGCTGTAGCTAGAATAAAGACTTAAATCGCACATCCGTATCTCTTGCATGGATCTAGCAAGACAGGTAAACAGTAAAGCTGTTGTCCCTATTGTTGGCAGCTTTTGGGCTGAGTTTGCTTCCCCGGTCTCATCTGTGATCCGCTGAGGCTGTGCTTCTCTTCGCTTTTTCTCTCACACATTTTCAGGCTGGCTGTCCACTTGATACCCGCTTCGTTGTCTCTTGCCTTTGTGGAGGTGGTTCCAACCTTTTATTTCAGTGCCTTCACTCCTGAGGAACAGGCCTAGGGTACTTTCCTCATCCACTCCCTTTGCTGGAGCTATGTTTATCTAAGACAGGCACTGGTTTGGCTCCTGCACTGCTTTTTCTTCTGCATCCTGCCCTGCTCCCCAAATCCATCCTCTCAGCCTCGTGCCACCTCTTTTCCTTAAAAATCCCACAAAATTAGCACAACCTTTCCTTCCGATGCAGTCAGGAAACCCAGTCTTTCTTTTACCAGCACTGCAAAAGGGCCCTGCCTATTTTCATTCCTCAGCCTAGTTTCATAGCTGCACCCATATTCTAAGTCTAACCATATGCTCTGAGCTGCGAGGACACTTTGTCCCATCTTTGCTTTGTCTTTTAGACTGTCTGCTCCACAGGAGAACTGTGCCTTCCCACTCTGTGCAGCATCTGGCAAACTGAAGGCACCTGGCACACTATCTGTACTTAACAGAAATTAAATAGTAATAATACAAAGATACCTAGAGAGATTAGAGACTTGGTATGAAAACAAATGAAGATTCAACTTGGCAAAAATGAAAGTTAATGCATCTGGCAGTGGTGGGAATGTGGAGAAACGTAGCCCTCTATGAATATTTGAACTGTGTAAACACCAAGTGGAGAAGGAATTAGTTAATGTGTGTTGGGCAGAGCTAGCAGTAATGGGAAGAAATAGGAATGAGAAAACCCTTATGGTGAAGTTCATTGAGCTATTAAATAGTTTCCAAAAGGAAAGGCTAGAAATTACTTTGCCTGAGATGCAATAAAAATACTGTAACACACAGACTGAAATTCTGGGACCGCTCAAATCAGCAAGGAAATTCGCTCTGACACCACCAAAGCCAAGATTCCCTCCCCAGATAAACATGAAAGTGAATTGGCAGAAAAATTGACCTGTGATTGAGTGTTTGCTGTTTTCAAAGCTGTTTTGATATTTTCCCACCAATGCAGTATATAAAGGTGGCTTATGAGAAAATGTAAGCATAAAATACCAAGTATGGCATTGTATATAAATAAGACCAGTGTTTTACAGATTCAAGGCGCTGTTATTCTACATAATCACAGCATGAAAACATCTGCGGAATATGCAAATAATGTATGGAGATATTTAGTATCAGCACCCTATAGATTCTTGGGGAGCTGATAGAGAACAGTAGTTTTCAATCTCTTTTAGTTCGCAAATCCCTACAGAATTTCCCAAGACTGAGGAGCCCTGTATGGTGAATTAACATAACTGTCTCTCTCTTGTTTATTTTTATGGAAACTGTAAATATATCTCATGGATCTCTAAGGGACCAGAATCAGAATGTGAAAACTCTGGCAGGAAGATGTCTAGGTCGTATTTGTAAGGTGGTTATACTTAGCTATATTTTGATGTAATTAATACTGTGGGTTTTCAAATGCAACTTTTTCATTGTTGGAAAGCCTTGGTTTGCATAAAGAGCTCAATGCATATCAAGTGCAACCTGCATGCACTTGCATTTCTTTACACATTCCAGGGCAAGCATCAACCTAGAATTTACATTCAACTGAAGAGTTAAATCAAAGCAGCACTCAATCTTGGATGAAGGTTAGTGATCTCAGCTGCTCATCACCAGAAGTTACCACCCTCTGTTGGCACAGCTACCCTTCTTGACAAAACTGATAGGTGGTCTAAATAGTGAGGGAGTGATCATTCATATGTCTATGTCAGGAGATCAGAGATGACAATAGATTGTGGCAGTGGATGAGCTGTTTGACTTGGTAACTTTTTACTCCCTAGCTGCAGCCCACAAAAGATGTGTGGGCACAGTCCCACTTGAAGAAATTTTTTCTCTGCCTGAATGAGTCTTTGACATATGGTGGTCTTGAGTGAGCTCTTCCTTCCAATGTGAAGGTGGGAATAACAAGTAGGAAGTAGCAATCAAAAGCTCCTGACCTGGAGAGATCAGAGCAGTATGGTCTGCAGCTTTTGAGGGCCATCATGACAGCTGGCAACAGAAATGGAAACTTTGTCCTGAAGGCGGTTTTGACATTTCAAAATTTTATGTTGTCAAACTGGGATGAAAGCCTCAGTTGGGTTACTGGCTGAATTTGGGAAACACACATTAAGTTTCTTAGTTTAATTGTAACATAAATATTTTAAAGCTATCTGAGACACTTTGTGAAATATGTATTTGCACTCAAAGGTGTTTTGATAATATTCAGTGATTCGTTTTATACAGTCAATATATTCATGCAGACACTACACAGCTCAGTTATGTGAGATCACCATTTTCCGACAGAAGACTATATACTATTTTTAAAGATTTCAGCTAAGGAATACAAAGCTCCTGCTCCCCTGAGAATAGGAATACCAAACATGTTTACAAAAGGAGAGGATTTAGGATGACAACATCATACTTACCATTTCAAAATGAGCGTATTTTGATTTTTCTTCTGAATGCTACGCCTATTCTTAATTTTTCACGTCATTCTGCTGCCTCAAGGTGTGGGCCCCTCTAATTTAGTGGACAAAATCCTAAGAAATGCTACAACCTGGGGCACGGGACTCTTCCACGTACAATGTTGTAAGCTGTGATCCAGCTTTTTTTAGGGCAGAGCACAAAACAAGATAGGGAGTGGCAAGGGGTTTTCTGGGCTGGCTGCCTGGACCTCTTTACAGCCGAAAGACCTGCAGGGAGGACTGTCTTGCAGTGGGAATGATGGCAGCTCAGCTATCTGAACTGCTTGATTTCTTAATAATTACAGCTCAAGATCATATAAGTCTTTTGAATTTTGCAAGTCTAAGGAATATGTTTTCTCTCTCTCTCCAGGAGAAGGTCAGATAGCTACTTGGCCTTCTCTCCTTGGGATGACCTTCAAACTAAAACTGTATTACAAATTTCCACTGTTATATCTTTCCAACAATTCAAAATTACGTTACTCTCACAAATTAACTGATTCCCTGCCCCTGTCCTTGCCCTCGGCTCCTGATGGATTTTATCATTTAATGAAGCCTGATTCATTTTTTCCCCAAGTTTTATCATTTATTATTAATTTTAAACTTTTTTGGGTTCAGAGAGATCGTGAGGTTGCACAGTAAGGCCACGCTGTATTTATAAACCTGCTAAAAATTTACAAACAGAAGATAATGTGCATATCCCTGTGGCACTACGTCATTACATTAGGGAATCAGGATACACAAATGGCACAACTAAATCATTCTATTGTGGATTATGAAGACACAATATTAACTCTTTAGCTGGGAATGGAAAGACATTTCCCTTTGTACTTATCGTTACTGTTATTTGCGTTGTAGTTGAGCCCAAAACACAAGTTGGGCTGAGAGGCCCATTAGGTGAGGTGTTGTGTAAATTGTGCAGAAGGAGAGGGAGAAGACTGCTGATGTGTTTTACTCCTAGGAACTGCTGATGAATTGCAATCATGGAGACTAATTAAAGCATCTGGATGGATAGATAAAATGGACATAAAGCAGATTTAATTGACGGAGAGCGGGGGAGAGTTTGACAGTTAATTAATGTTTTTAATCAGTTGTGGATTTACAGGAGGAAAGGGGAAGAAGGAGGCTGATGGGGTCTTAGCCCTTGCTGATAGCAATACCTTGTGTATGGGAGTGCCTGGGGTCACATGGAGCTAGCGCGTTTAGGCATCCGTCTTTTCTTCTCCACACTCATCATGGATGCACTTGGCTTCAAAAAATGATTTTTATGTACAGATTTTCCCTACCTCTCAGTTTGCTGATCCCTTTTACTTTTGAAGGGATGTGCAGGCACCTCTAGGAAATTCCCATGTGCAGATCCTTACAATGCACATCAGACAGAAATAGACCAAAGCCCCGGAGGTCTGCAGACCACAGTTTGAAAACCACTCATCTGGAAAATGGGAAGTATCATACATACGCTGGATATAGCCCTTAATGTTGTTCTGCCATTTGTGTGTTATGAATAAGTCCTAAAGATGTGTCCCCTGACTGAGATCTGTTAAGGTGAAGGACATAGTGACTAAGAACACATGTAGTCTCCAGGCTTCCAGTGAAAACGTTATTAATACTCACCACCAATGTGAATGGGGAGCTCTGTATTTTTAATGGGCTTTTCACAAATGACAATTCATTTTCCCAGTGTCCAATAGGAAGGAAGAGGGAAACCATTGGAGCAGGTATTAATGCAAGAAGGTTCATTCTTATCCTTCCGGAATTCCTACACCCAAACAGGTCTTACCGTATACTAACATACTATTTCTGTTGTCAACATGTTTTTTTGGATATAAATACTTGAGAGCTTTTGCCATTGTTTGTCATATTCAAAAGAATATTATTTTCAAGTGGAAAAATCTCAGTATCATTACCAAAGAACACACATATCCAATAGCAACTGGTATATGCCAATTACATGCATGGCTTCAAGTCCTGGTACTGACATGGCCCTGAAATGCTTGCCTTCATGAGGTTCTACAGTACTGCCATGCTATGGAGACCAATGGAAGGATAAAAATGGAAAATGTCTTGCCCAAAGCCACTCTTAAATGCAGGCTGGGAGGAGGGACAAGATTCAGACAATGCAACTCGAATGCACCATGCCTTTTGGAAAATCCTTGCTGTTCAAACCTGGTATAGCCTGATCCTTCAGGGCTCCTCTGTGATGTGCAAACAAGCAGTGCAGAGATGCTTGAGCAGGTACTAATCAAGTTACCTCTGGACTGGAAAACAATGCATCTGGCTGACACAGGCTTTACAGTTTTGGGGTACTGTTGTAGCAACTGCACAACACTATACTGAGCTGAAGCATTGTATCAGCTGGAGATAGCTTGGGGAATTCTAAGACTTCTGTCCAGAGAATAAGGGCAAAAGATACCGTTAGATGTTTAGAGCCTTTCCTTGATAATCAGCCTTTATTATTAGGGGAGAGCTACATATGGGTGGCATCTTACCCAGCATTTGTGCTTTTAATTTCTGCAGCTTTGTATAAACTCTTAATCTTGTACCTGCTCTCACTGCAGAAGTTGCTTTGATTGTGTGTTTGGGACTGAACCATTGACTCCAGAATCTTTCTCTGTAATTGGGCACTGCTCAAAGGTGGTATAAATGATGCTATATGTTACGTGGCAGCAACTTAGTGTAACTTACAAGACGGTACAGTCAGGAAATAAATGATGCAGGAGCAAAGGCAGCTCAATGAAAGGTGTAAGACAAAGTGAGAGTGGGAGGTTCTTTATCTTAATTCTACTTGGTAGTTGCTTTTCTATCTACCCAGTTCTATTGGCCTGTAAATTACAACTACTTATCAACCAGAGGTAAAATGCAATATCATTTCAGTCACTTTGAGTTTGACCCAAAGTGTTTATATCCATGAAAAAAATGAATGATTGCCACTTATTTATTTATTTTCACAAAAATGATAGGCCATTGTGCAGGAGAAATCAGCCTCAGCTGACATTCACAGCTGTTCTTTTATGTGGGAGGAAAGCAAAGTGAAAACAGTATGACACGCATGTCTCTGCTGGACAGTATTTTGGAATCTGCAGTTAATCTGCTCAAGGGGGAAAAAACATGGGGAGAATGCACTGCTTAGCAATAAAATACATCAATACACCCAACACCACCACATCAATAAACAGTGATTAAATTTATAGCTCTAGCTTCACAGTTGTTCTGCCTGAAAACCCCCAGGGTGGCCTCAAAGTCCTCTGCTTCCAATCCAAACTAGTGACGCCCCAGTGCTTCAGTCATCCAAAAATTTTTTTTGCTTTGTATAACAACAGATCTCTTACATATCCAAGTCAAATACAGAAACATCAGAATTCTTCCCAGGAAAGGCTCAAGTAGGGAGCGTCTCCCATCACTTAGTGATCATCTAAGCAAATCCAAGGAAAGGAAGAAGATGGTTACAATGAGTAACCAGCATCAAAGCTGGAGAGAGGCAGGAAGGGCGGCTATTCTCTGCCTGTTGAGGCTTCCTCATTTCACCTACTAGGGGCCTTAATACCGCTTCAGAGACTGCAACCAACATCAATGCTTTCAGCAATGGCTCTTGCCTTTTTAGATACCTTTAATTTCTGTCTGCACTGGCTGAGGCATGTGATAGCAACATTCAGGCCAGCTGCTAAAATGCTTAAAAGGGACAGATGTGCCTGATACTGCCAGAGAATGATGAGCAATGGATCAACAATGGGACTAAGTCTTTTCCAGGGCTACCAAAGTCTAGCTTACAATATTGTATGTGGAAGAGTCACATGCCTCCGTGCTCCAAATTTTTCTTCTAGGATGACCGTTTCTCTCTCTTGACTGCAGGTGGCAGCTGTGTATCCTAGGCAGCCTGAGATTCACATCAGCCTCTGGAATTTAGATGCCATAATCATTGAAGTCACTGCAGCCTCTGGTATGTAGCTGGACACTCAAAATAATGTTTCTTTAAAAAAAATAAAAAATTGACTAACATGAGATTTCACAGGGAAAAGTAAGGAGGGGAGTGAATTAGCCACACAGATTCTGAATAGGATGATAAATCTACCCTGTGAAGGAAGACCTGTAGGACTCCATCCTATATCTCTGTATTACCCAATCAGTCTATGCTAGAACAACAGTTTAGAAGGAATATGCTCATTACCTTATAATTGTCACAGATCTTTCTTTTGGGTCTCCAGTTCAGAGCTATCCTAAGTGTTCTTGAAGTATCAGAACCGAAGATCATCCAGGGGTCCTTAAATTTACAAAATGTTAAAGCTTTCAAATCAATGCAGTGAAAAAGCAGTTTCATGCCTGTCATATATGAAAAAGAACAATTGATACATCTTCTGATCAAAGATGACTGAGCCATAAATGGATTACAGCCGATTCTATCTATATTGACTTTTTATAAAGCACCAACCACTGTAGAATCTAAGCAAGGAAAGATCTGATCTATAGATATACGTTCATGCATTACTGAAAAATTAAATAGAAGCCAAAATAGATGTTCGGTGAGGCAGAGGCAAATTTTCTGCTTGAAAGCAGCAATGAGCTTCCTATTGTTTACTAAATATTTGTACTGGATTTTTAGCATACAGAGAGATCATAAGCAAGAGATACAAGCACAAAACAAACAAGAAAGTGAGAGCATACAAGAGAAAGCAAAGCGAATCAGCACATTACAGGATTTTCCAAAGCACAAATGATTTTCATGTAAAAAGCAAGTCCTATGCTGTATGAGATAAAGAAACGTTTAGCATAAACGTGCATCACTGATGCTGATAGCAGAAATGGATATTAGAACAGGCTGACCAGATTTTTCTGCCTTTTTTCCGCCCCTGGAATTTTTCCAGTAAATTATTAGTTTGTGGTTTCATAACTCTAAAAAAAAAAAAGGTTTGGATGAGTGATGTCTATCAGCCTTCTTGATGCTGAGCCAGGGTGTGAACTGGCATTCTCCCAGGCGGTTTAAGGGGTCTGTGGAGGAGGTGACTGAAGTCACCCTTTCCTCCCTCTCCTATGCATGCTTGTAGCTGTGCCATTTTAAGTGCACTCCTTAGCATTGATTGCTTGTCTTACAATGCTTGGTAGTCATTGTCCAGGCTGTGCATCACTGGGTCTGCAGATTACCAGGCTTTAGGAAAATGGACTTGAAAATGGTGTGTTCATCAGAGTACTGTATATACATGACTAGCTGTACCCAGCACACGACTTTAATACCCTCAGGTGTCCTTTCTTCTCCTTTGCCGGAGACGACTGGGAAGTTGGCAGAATGAGACATATGCCTGTGCTCCAGTGGCTGCAGCTTTCATCTGATATATTAGCACGAACCCACCCTTCATTGGCGGTTTATGCTAATACACCATCCTGAGCTGGAGCATTCAAGGTGCAGACACACATTTCTTCTGCTTTACCTGCTGTTGGGGCAGTAACTTCTGGCAGAGGGACAGGGCAGACAGCTGGGGAGAGGTAACATCTTAAATCACATCAGCTAGGCTCTTTGGAGCTCATCTGTCAAGTACCTTTATACACTCAGAATGGGTGTAAATTGACTCTGTTTTGCCTGGGACTATCAGTCACACTAAGGAGGACAGCTTGGGACAAGGGCATGAAGCTTCATCATAGAGTGCACCTACTTCCATGCTGTACGTCTGTGTTATCCCTTACCAACTTCCCTGTTCTTGAGAGAGAATGAAGCACCTTGGCTTGGTGACTTGCTGCATCCCCGCTAACCAGTGAGAGGCGGTCAGGATGTAGAGTCAAGCACTGGCCCACAGCAGCCCCTGCTGCTTAACTGTTAACGTGTTCCCTGCCACCACTTCAGCCTGTGTCAACTAGTGTTCCCACTGGCAATGCCAGGACACAGTCTAGCAAACACAAAGCACCTAACATGCTCCTTGAGGACCTCTGTTTCAGCCTGGTGGCTGAGCAAAGGGGCTGTAGTGGGAACTGCCTCTGGAGGATGGCCATCACTATCCCATTACCTCTCATAGCAAAAGTATGGATTCTGGGAACAGGGAGTCTGGGGTTCAGATGTGGCTTGTAAGATCACATCTCTTGTCTTCAGTTTCTACAATGTTTTCCTGATGGCATCTCACACAAACTTGTGCTGTAGCTTCCTAGATAAATTCATGCTCAATTCTATCTCTGCAATTTCCATATCATGTTTATTCAGAATAAGTTGGTTTTGATTCTCTCAGCCCTGCGGGGTTAACCTGTCTTATGAAATTCAAATATCCTCCTCTTGCTTTCTGTCTTGTAACGCTTCTTTCTCTTCCTCCCACCTCTTTGTTGGCTTCATGGCCTGTGCTAAGCTTGCAGGAGGTACCAGAGGGTTGAGAGGGAGACTCGCTGCCCTAGCCAGCCCCAGAGCCAACTCCAAGCCCTTCGTATGGGCTACGTTCTGGTGTATTGCACAGTACTTCTGAGCATGAACATGACACAGCTGAATGCTCGTTATCACTGAACCCTTTTTTCCAATTCCACTCTGAGGAATAATATACCACTGGGCCAAAGATCTAATACAAAAAGCATTAAGAAGATAGGAATTTCTCCATCAGCTCAGCAATTTTCAAGAGTCTTACTAAAGGAAGCTTCCTATTTTAGGGAATACTTTATCTCTTTTTTAACGCCTAATGTGTTGAACTGTTATACAGGGTTTTGCTATCGCAAAATAAGATGATAATGACAATTCCTGCCTGTGTAGCCAATGATTCTTTGTGCTACTTATAGCTTCTTTCATTTAAGGATCTCAAAACTCTTTTACGCCTTAGCTCTTCAAAGGACCCTGTTTGCTTAGACACCCAAATCCCACTGAACTTAGTGCTTAACTCATACAAGATATTGTAAAATATTACATATTTTAAAAATTCGAGCCTATGTCTATTAACAAAGAAGTTAAAAATTGCATTATTCCCCCTCATAACAGCATGGGTGCTTGATAACACATGAAGAATCAGAGTTCCAGAATGTGTTCATGCTGATCTGCAAAGGGAAAGATGCTGGATTTGGGGGGTTTATTCCATGCTACTTTATGCCTTGCATGTTAGAAGAGCATGAAGTGTCCTGCAGGAAGCAAGGTGGTAGTGTGGTCTTACAAGCTATTGTGCACCACGGGAGAAGCAGGTCAGACAAGGAGTGTGACCCAGTGGGAAGACCAGGGGCCTTGAACCCCAGAAGCTGTGCAGCACTTGGCAGAAATGCTGTGTTTGTGCCAAGCTTGTCTTGAAAGGAAATGTTTTGCTTTTTTTTTTCTGTTAAACAACCTCTTTTCCCCTCACCTTTAGAATTTCTTCTTGGTGGTAAAATCAGTTCTTGGATTTTTGTTGGACTGAAAGCAGGAAAAAGTTTTCTTCAAGGTAGTAGCTACATCATCTCTTGCTCAGCTCCTGTTGCAGGCTCATTGGTCTGGTTTGAGTATGTAACGTGCAAGCATTATAAAAAGCAGAATAAATAAAAGCAAATAAAGAGTTAGGAAACTGAAGAGACAAGTGAGTGCCTCTGCAAAATCATTTAAGTTCTTTGTCATTTTTCCTCTCTGGAAAGGCCTTGGCATAAGGCAAAACACAGCTGAACTTAGCTGCTAGTAGGTTCAGTCCATTGGGTGACTACAGAGAACCAGAATATTCCAAGCTTAGGCAGGGAGCTTTATTGCTTTATTTACAGTCATACATAGCACACAAATCCTCATTTACACAAACAGCATGCTGAAGGCAGTCTTTCCCTGTGCAGCGTAGGGCTGTGACCTTGCCAGATGCTGAGGTCAGGCAGCTGCTCTGGAAGGTATTTAGCAGCCTACAAGGTTAAGTTTGACAATTCCACCTCGTGCCCCGCTGTCTGAGTGCTCCTGCGTGCCGCACTCGCCTGCCTCCACAGATAAACCTCATCTTCCCTGATTGTGAGATTTAAGTTTTTACCTGAAAAACACTAAAGGTTAATGTGGTAACAAAGCAGCATGGTTATTATTTGGAGTAGATAACAAATAGTTCTGTGCTCTCCGGTGCATAGCTTTAAAACTCTTCAATGAAGGGGAAATGGTGAAATGGTATTCTGTAGGAATGCAGTTCAAGCAGCACAGGAGTTATGTTTGAGTGGTTCACCTTAAGAGGAATTTTTACATTTCTAGGGTTTTTTTATATCCTGGCTTCCGAAAGAAGCAAGGGACAGGCAATCATTCTGTCTGCCTGCATGTCAACCTGTCAGTCCTGCTCTTCTCTGGTATCAGTTGGCTGATTTCAGCCAAATTTCCTAAAAGGATAGGCGATTCAAAAAAATATGAAGTTCCTACAAGTACTAAAAAAAGGGAGGCTGGGCTAGGGACAGACTTAAATGAGTGCCCTCCCTGGGAGAAAAGACGATGGTGAGAGCTGAAGTCTGACTTGCCCCTGTGGCCTGTCAGCTGGCTGATGAGCATGTCCATAGCTTAGTGCAAACACAGCGTGTGCTGCCTCTTGCCCTAGCTTTGGTTAGGTGGCCATGGGGTCCCTGCATAGCTGTGCATGCAGGGAGACGGGGCTGTTGCCATTTAGGACCAAATGGTACTGCAGAGACTAAATGGATTTAGATACCAGACCACTTTAATCACAGATATGTGCATTTTTATGGATTACACATCTCTTCTGTTTAGCAGGAGACATGACGCAGCCAAGAGAAAAAGTTGGATGGGTCAACGTAGTAGCCCCAGCTGCGCCATGCATAGTCCCAGTGCTGGGTTGTGGGGTCACTTGGGTTCTTTCCATGAGTAACTCCAGATGCCGCCAGATATAGGTTTTGGTAGAGATTACCCAATGCTCAATTAGCCCTTTTATATTCCCTCAGTGACCAACAACTGTCTGTTCCCACCACTAGTGCTCTTAATCTGCTCATCTGGACAAGTGGTTCTTGACACGGTCTTGCTTAAGTTACTCTTCTATTCTTAAATCTAAGTTATTCTCTGATCTTGTAAGGTTAACTAAAGTTCATATGCTAACATCATTGTCAGCTAGACCTAACTTTTATACTAACTACTACAAGGAAACACGGGGAGACAGCACAAGTAAAGCATGTCCATAGGAGAGGTAAGAGAATAGCTGGAGAAAAGCCCTATGACATAGGGTTCTATGGGATGTAGGACAGAAATACACGAGAAATTAGAATTGTTTTGTGCTGTTGCCTGCAAACAAGTTGTTAACTCCAATGTTCTTGAAAGGCAATATGCACTCAAACCACTGATATGTTCCTGCAACCTTAAATTCACCTTAGCAAAGTTTTTCGGTGTGCATTGGTTATTTATTACTGCTAGAGCACTGTGGATGCCCAGGGGATTTCAGCAGCATGGGGATATGATTACACTCAATAATAAAAATAATGTGCTGTAATAAATCTGTCATTTAGGGTAGAAAATATTGACTGTTAATAAAATTACCTATAGTATGGACTAAATTATTCTAGTACTATTAAAAATTCCAATTGCCAGTTTCATGGAGATGCAATTCCTTTTACTGTGGGTGCAGGAGCTGATGGGTGGATGGAAAAAAGGAAGAGGACTGGAGCAAAGTGGATGACTGTGAAACAGGGCCTGAAACTGTCACAAGGGAATCAAAGGAAACAGCAGTAGCTATGTAGCAGAGATAAAAGATTATATTCATGGTGGGGACAACAATCACTAATTTGAGGAGGACAGGGGCCAAAACTGGGCAAACTGCCAGGTATGGACCATCCTTAGATCAGAAACATTCTTATGAATGCTCCTTACTCTGGGGAAGGAGCTGGAGGGTGTCTGGAGGGCTTCGTGGTAGAGTTTGTCCTTTTAGGCCATCTGCAGTCTCCACTAAGTTCTTTCACTGACTTTACTGGGAACAGGGGAATGGAGAATTTAAAGCCTTGGTGGCTCTAACCAATTAGAGCCAAGCCTCACAGGGAGAGACCACACAGGACACCAAAACAAAGTTAACCAGAGGTTAACCAGAGGTGTGGTGTGGGTGGGAAAAGAATTTGGTGAGGAGGGCGGTCAAGAGAAGAGGGCGGGAAGGTACTTGTAGGGCTGCATGCTGCTTTCTGTTTCTGGGTGTTGGTGGTGCCAGAGAAGGGGAGGGAAGGTGGAAGCCCTACTGCCATACCCATGAGAACACTGGGGTGGCTGACAGAAGTGGAGTTGTTGGAGAGCCATCTAGGATCGGAACTGAGTTGGAGCAGGAGGTCACTGACAACTTCTCAACAGGAAAGGCTGAACCGCAGAGTTCATAGGGACTGAACTAAGCTGCAGTCAGGTATAAAGCATATTAATTTCCATTGAAGAAGCACCCAAAGGTGAGGCAACTGGTCTGCCTATGTCTCTACATTTGTCCAGGACTAAGAAAAAGGGAATGCAACCAAAAAGATAAGTGACGTTAAAGGGTGCGAAAGAAAATGGACAAAACTATTTCCTCAGGGCCTCAACACAAGAAATGTGGGAAATGACTAAGCAGGAACAGTGAGATGTTCTCATGCATGAAAACAATGATGATTTAGTTGGCATTACAGAAACCGGGTGGGATAACGCACATGACTAGAATACCAATAAAGGGAGATATGATCAACAGTAGAGAAAAAAAACTAGGGCAGAAGAAAATGAGGTTGTATAATGATGGATGAAAAAGGTAACTCACATTTTTTTCTGAGCCAATTTTTTTCCCTTGTGTAGAACTTCTGACCTGAAATTCCCATGTGAATCAGGCCCCTAAAAAAGTCAGGTCGTAAGAAGAGTTTATGGTTTTTAAAAATAGAGAGACTCATTAGAAATATGTTTCCTTTTTAAGTGATCCTGTAAGCATGATCTCATAGTTACAGCATGATGAACAGAGGGTCAGTGTGGTTCCAGCGGATACAAGGCAAAAAGATTGCGATCTCCTTTGAAGCAGTGAGCTGCAGCTCCCTCTAACCTCTTGAAAGAAGCAGGACAGGGCAAACTGCCTGGTTTAATCCTTCCTATGCAGGGATGACCTGGGAGCGGGTAGGTATCAGGACAATCCCTTGGCTGTCTTTCCATCTGTGCCACCAACTGACTGTGTAAGCCTGGTCAAATCATTGATTGGATGGTTCAAATAACGCTGATCAGCTTCACTGTGGGCTATGAGGATTCATTAGCGAATGTTTAGAAAATGCTTTGACATCCTGTAATGATCATGGCTAGATAGACATGTCAAAACTTAACCTGACCTCTTCTAATAGGTTACGTGTTATGGGGTCAATTCCCATGTCTAGAGAGCTTGGACTTTGAATTATTGAGGGATTAAAGATAAAGCATTGCTACAGATTTTGATTCCGAATGGTGTCTACACTAAACAGAAACAAAATGGTGGGTCAAAATGTGAGTAGAGTTTTTGAATGTTTGGCAAGACAGTCTTATATCTTTTTTTTTGTCTTTTTGAGAAAAAAAAATTGGACAAAAAAACCCTAGAGATATTCCTCCATCATCACTACAATCGGCTAACCTAGAGTAAGGCACATAGAGCTTTTATTGTCATTAGTACTCTGAGGGCCAAAAACAGCTGTGGAGGAGGAAGCTGAACTTCTGTGCAAAAGCACCAAAATGAAAGGCACTCAGCTTCACTAACAGGTCCCAACCTACTTTTCCACAGTTGATGGTCAAAGTAAATCTCTTTAGACATATCCACACAATGAGTCTCATTTAGATTTATTGAGAAACTAAACTGCTATTTTTGGGACAATGACATTATGTGCTCTGGTTTACCCCAACTGAAGTACACTGGAGTTAAATGAGGCAAAGAAACAGGCCATCGTGCCATGAATATAACAATTGAACCTGCAACAAACAATGAACTTTCAGTGCTGAAGTGTGGCAAAAATAAATAAGGAGATATTTTATATGGTGGTCACACACATTTTTCTAAAAAAAAAGTTCAAAACTGAGAAAAGCCAGATCAAATTATTGGAAATAATTGAAAAACTTTTAGGTATTTTGAAATCAAAGCATGAGCATTTTTTTATTATTAATATTACTAAAATATTTATTCAGGAAAAAACACTGCTGGCAAAGAGAATTTCATCAGAGGCACTCATACATTGAGTGGCCAGCCATTTTCTTTTGCAAGAGATTTTTAAAAAAATGCTGCAAATGATGGACTTCCAAGCTGGCGCTCAGTTGGACAAAAGGAAGGTTGAGGAAGGGCAGCTTCTGTGGTGGGTCAGGCAAACACTGTCTGCGTAACCCAAGATTCCACTTTTCAGGAGCGTGTGAGCTTCTGGAGGTATTGCCATATCCAAATGAACATCCCAATCTACTTAATGTTGCCCATCCCAAACTAGAACTTGAATAGTCAAGTATGGATCTGAAAGCATTTCGGCTGTTTGGACATTCAAGTTCAGTTCATTATAGAGGGGAGGACAACTCCATGATTTCAAACAGTTTTTTGGATGCAGTGGCTTCAATCTGCTGTTGCAGGTGATAAATGATACTCATTGCCTTGGTAGTTCTTCACTTTCTATTGCTGGGGAATCTGGCCCATGGTATTGGTTCTGACATATCTCTAATAAGGATGCTAAAACTTTCTGCAAACCAATTATGGAGTTGATAGAAAGGAATGCAAAGCTGTCCTCTAGTATGAGCTGGAGATGGGACATAGAGAGGACGGGAAAGTATTAAAAACACAGTCTCGTAAGCCCAAAGGCTAACAATATCAAGACAACTTAAAATACAAGGTAGATTAAAAAAATCCATTTGGCTGAAGGGAGGGTGTGTAAAGGAATTGTATAGAAAATGAACAAGCAGGGAGATGGAATTGAACAGATAGCCACCAGTGCACACCTCAAACCAGGGAGGGGAGGAAAGAGAAGCCAAATCAAATCACACTTGCTAGGGGCGGGAAAGAAACGAGAAAAGGCCTTATCAAAACATCCAGAGTGAGCGAGGCATCTGAGAGAGCTTCCAAATGAGAAAGTGAGGCAGGGGGGAGGACAGGAGCATGGCGGAGATTTTCAAACGCTCTCTTTGCTCAATTTTCTTTGCTCCGGATTACATAATTAATCCTCCTGCAGGGCTATTTTTCAATATCATTGACTGCTTAAGACATAGCCACCCCCCCCAGCCCCCTCCCTCCCTCCCTCCCACCAGTGGAGCGCATCTCGTGGATTAGCACCTCCTGAGAGGGTGCCCCAGTCAAGCCACAGAGTATTTGTTGCTTTTTGGGAGCAGCAGTCACAAGGGGAGATGCCAGAAGGATGGAGCTGACATCTGCAAGTAGCCCTTGTGCCAGTCCTCTGTAATTTATGCCATTCCTCTGGGATCCAAACTAGACCTTAAAGGACCAGCAGAGCTGCTAGGCAGATTCCCTTATTTCCTCTGTCAGCAGGAGTGGTGGAGCAGGGACAAGCACAACATGTCTTAATTAGGAATATAGAGGAGACTCCCCTTTGGAGCATTTTTCTTTGTCCCTGTCCCCTCCTTATGCATATCTTTTTTTGCACGGAGAGGCAGCAAGTGAGCTTTTACCTCCCCTTGCTGAACAAGAGTCTTAAGACTATCCCTCTAACTTTCAGTGCCTGACCTCAGTGAGACAATTCAGGTGAGCCTGGTGGCATTACCTTGCTGAATCAGAGCCTTAGTTAGATGATAAAAGCGAGTGCAGGAGATCTGTTATGCTTCGATTTCAGTAAGGCAGCTGAGATAATGCTGCATAATAGAAAGAAATGAGATGAATTCCTAGCTGATAAAACATGCCATCAGAGGGATTAGGTATGGCTCGACAGATGAGAAACAGAATGAAATTAATGGGTTAAAGTAGAATAAGAAAGGCTTTTACAAACAGATCAGAGGGAAAAGTAGCAGTAGGGAGAAAGTAGGTCTATTAGTAAATGAGGATGGGAAAGAAATTAATGATGGCTCAAAAATGGCTGAGATTGTGAATTTGCCTCTCCCTCCCCCCAAAGCATCTTGAACAAGATTAAAAAAAAAAAAAAAAAAAAAAATTTAAAAANAAAAAAAAAAAAAGTTTGAAAATGAAAAGGACAAACTGTAAAATAGCTGTTAAAGAGCAGGTAGGGGAGGCTTGCAACAAGGTATGTTGTAGGTCACGTCTTCTAGGCAAGATACTGTACCAGAATGCTTTGGCCCTTCAGAACCCATCCAGCCCTAGTCAGACCCAGCTGGGATCATCAAGCAGTCTCTATAGAAGTCTTAGAACAGAGCTGGCAGGTGACCACAGGAGATGATCCGTTTTTGCAGGAGCCACAGACCCTAAGAGATTTGAGAGGAGGGGTAAGTAGGTAGGAGCAGTAGCAGAATGGTTTTGGCTAAAATGGAAAAAAGATGAGAGCGCGCTGTGGCAGAGAATGGAGTTTAACAGCAGGTCCTCTCAGGACTGGAGGGACTGACCAGCCGCCTTACACACAGGCAAACAGCTACACATTCGTGTGTGCTCAGATGCTTAAAGTTGTTAACTTTGCTATAATACCAGCAATTATTTCTGAAAAAGCAGGGAGATCTGAGGAGATACTGAAAGCTTTAAGAAAAGCGAGTGACCTTCAGAAAAGATGTGATCCTGTAAGTAACCATCTTTTCAGTCTGACTTCTGTCTTTTGCAAAATAATAGATAGAATATTTGGAAAAATCACCAAAAAACTCGTAGATAATGGAACAATAAGCAAAAGCAAGTATACAGAGAAACCTCATGGCCAGCCTAGTGCAAGTGTTCTTTGTATTGGAAGAGTGCAAATTTGGAAGACAAAGGGCAGATATAACATGTGGACTGTATCAAAATATTGGGTAGCTTTACATTCTGTATTAGCTCAAGTGAATTTAGAGAGGAATATTGGAAAGTAGAGTGAAGACTGTCCTTGGGAACTTGAAACCAAGTGTTTTCTAAACTGACAGCTCATGTGGCTTCAAGGGAGCCGTCCTTTTCCTGACCTGGCAATAGCTTTGGGGAATCCTCATGTCTCTGCCCAAGACATACAGGAAAATTTGTGGCTTGACTCTTTAGAAGATCCCCAGTGTGACCTGACAACTTTCCTCCTCTGTTCCATTCCTGGAGAAGTAGCACTTGAAAATCACTGAAGAGGTCACAAAGTCTATCTTCCCTAATTTGCCAATGCTGTTCTTACTGTGTTTCTCTGGAGAATGATTCCATATGGAGATTTTGAATCCTCATGTGAGACTTTTGAAAATGTTTTGACTTTCTTTCATGATGTTGACCTGTAAGCCACAGGTGTTCCATGCAAAGCATGGTTGGCTGTGGCCACAGTCCTTGGTTGGCTTGCAGACAATGCATCTGGCACTCGGGTTGGGGTGATAGCACTAATGAACATACTGAACTAAAAGAGTTATCTCCTTTCTCTCTCCCTGCCTGGACAGGAATGTTTTTCAGTTGAACTTGTCTTTATAAATAATGCACTATTACACACAAATTCTATCCATCATTTTAATTTGTTTCCTTTCAACTCTCCTTTACCATGTTCCTCTCTCTGTGGACATTTCTGTTCGCTTTCTCTCTTTCCCCCTCCAGAGTCTTCTGTGTAAAAAAGAAAAGGAAGAAAAAAAGGTTTTGCTGAAAGACTGAAGTTATATTTTGTTTATCTGCAAGCTGTCTGCATGCTGTCCAGACATGTTGCTATTTTGTCCCAAAGGGACAGAATAAATCTTTGCAGTGAAAATCCACGACTACTGGAGCTGGGCAAAGCCATAAGGCCCTTGTCATGAAGGTGGAACTTGGTGAGAGCCTTGCCAGCTAGGAAAGTCTCTCAGAGGCCCAGGCTCATATAAACACTCCAATAGGCACCTACAAGGGACTGCTGAAGGAAAGGCTTGCTGGGATTTGTTTCTCTTCCTTGAGGCCCAAGCTCCAATGAAAGGCAGAATGGGAGAGGGTTTGCCCTTCCCTTGGTTCTGGTGCCTACAGTAGTTCCCAGCTTTCTCTTTGGCCCCCTGGAATAAAAAAAAAAAAAAAAACAAAAAACAACCAAACCAAAAACAAACAAACAAACAAAAAAACCCCCACAAAAACAAACAAACAAACAAACAAACAAACAAACAAACAAAAAACTCAGGACAGCTAGCTTTCTAATGAATAACAGTTCATTAATAATATGTCTGGAGTTTCACAGAAAAACAGTTTAGGAAGAATAATCTAACCTGCATGGGGAAAAAATGCTGCTCTGCCAATTCAGACAATGTGGGCAATGTGTCCACCTCTTCCATGAGCATCCCAAAAGACCCTAAGCACCTGATTAAGTATCCCAGAACCTCAGCTGCCCATCTATAGAATGAAAATAATAATACCAAATACTGGTATCTCTGTCTTTAATGGCCTGGGGGTGTCTCTCAGTGTGTGCTTATACCACACCTAGCACAACGGACCTATGAGCACTGATGAATGATTACAGAGAAATGTTCCAGTAAAAGTAGGTTAGGGGTGGTGTGAAAGAATTTATGGTGGTTACAAAGCACTAGATAAAACTTGATCTATGGAAATATAAATACCTTTCAGACAAGACGGCTCAGTTCTGCCCGTGCAGAGGGAATGAATGCTAATATTTGCAGCTTACATGGACAGTCATCTCTTTTCCCTCTCCCTGAAAGAACAAAGAAAGTCCTGTCAGAAATTTGATCACTTGAGTCTTATGTACTCCCCAAAGCCAGAAAGCGTTTTAAAGTACCTTGAGATATGTTGGTTTAGGTCTTGTTGTAACCATGGGAAAACTTCCATGACTTAGACTGGAGCAGCACTAAAAACTTACACGTCTGGGAAGATCTGTTTGAAAATCTTCATAAGGAAATTCTTGTCCATTCAGGAAACAGTAGACCATTGGAAATGAGATGTTCTGCAGTGGGGTATGAGCTTTGCTGAAGTTTTCTGTAGAAAGAAGGCATAGATTTACTGCCTGGACAACATCACTCGGTACACTGTATGTTGTCAGTGTCCCTAATGGCTTCTCTTTTCACTAGGGGACTTCTCCTGAGCTGGGTGCTTCTGGCTTTCCAGGCATAGCTGAGCTGGAGCTCTCAGGTCTTTGTAGCTAGATTTTTCTCTCAGATCTATGCTTTGTGAAGTCACCCACCCTTCCAACTTCTCAACTGTCCAAGAACTCTTCTCTGCAAGTTACCCAGCTCCTCTTAGCTTCCTGGGCAGACGGATAGCTCCAGGAGCCAAAACATTGGGTAAGAAGGTAGAATGTCCTAAAGTATTTCTGCTTTCTTCAAAATATTGAACCTCTCATGGTTTTACCCTGTTTCATCTTAATTAAGGAAGATGTCTTACAAAAAGCTTATCGTTCATTTGGGGAGTGGGTGGGGAGGGGAACTATCTTTTCTGGCTATCTCTAACCATGCCCTCTACTTAATTATTTACCTGTCTATTTATTTCTGAACTTCTCGGGTTTGGGCACACATGTAGAATGTTACCAGGCTAAAATACCTCACTGTTTGCACCAGTGGGGATGTTACACATGCCCTTGGTCCTGATGCCAAAATTTATGCTATTGAGCAACTGGTCCAGTCAAATGCCACGACCAACTACCAAAGGCCAGCCATTGTTTTGGAAGGGGACTGCTGGTTATGGAGCCGTTGGAGTTGCTTGAAGTGAAGCACAGAAGGTGCTAGGGGAAAGAACCCCCTCATTAGATGCCTTCCTATTGAAACCCCAGTGCAAGACATCCTCTACGTGCCTGGAGTTGTTGGGGTTGGGAGTGTATGCGACATCCAACCCAGGGAAGAGTTGCTTAGCAACTGTGTCCTGCCCTCAGGCTGCCCGCAGCTGCCTGTGATCTTCTGCTTTGATGATGGAAATTCTTCCATCTTGTGTTCTGGGGGCTCTGCGTGTATCCTGCTGGGTATATGTTGTGTGCATAGATTTTCTATTGAACTTGTCTGATCTTACCAGCTTAGATGGCAAACTCACCTGCTCTTGCAGTTTGAATTCATCTTTGCTAATTAAGGGCAAGGGTTGTTTTTCTCTCACCTGGTTTGCACAAGAAACTCATACCAGTTGAGTGCAAGTGATTTGCAGACCGGCTGGGTAAACTGGTTCTTTCCCCTCTTTTGTGGAATCTGCTTTTTCATGTGCTCTTGGGCTGACCTTCCCATTAGAGGGCTAAGCGAGAGGAGGGACCTGCATTGAGTCAACTCAGAGATAGCTAAAGCAATTTTTAAAAAGTAGTTTAAATGACTCATACTAACAGGCTCGCTCGATGCGAAGTGATCAAGTTATTGCCGTGACACTTGTTTCAGTGAGCACATGTTTTACTTGGCAACAGGGCTGAGGGCACAGAGCAATGGATGGTTCTGCAAACAGCTGAGTCAGTGGAAGATACTGCAGTTGCTGATCACGGCTCCTCTCGTGCTGGTGGTGCCATCCCTCAAAGACTTGCCAGTTGAGCTGCTTGTCTCAGTGTTACCCTCTGTTTCAGTCTAAATGAGCTAGTTTGGCTAAAAGAATTAAAATAGCAAGCCCCAAAGCCGGCAGAATGGACTAGACAGTAACCTCTGGTGGAGAGCAGTTCGCAACAGGACCCCTTTTCTTGACTTACTGGATACAGCAGAAGATCCTGTGTGCAGTCTTAATCTTGTGTTTGGGCAGCTGCCATGTTAATGCGTGGCATTACTCGTTGAGCCCCAGTACCTGAAATGCTTTGGAGGACGGTGCCATATTCCTCTGGCATAAATCACCTAGGAGTTGTTCAGAACAAAATGATTCTGTTGGAGTGCTGAGTTGGCCAAGTCTGTGGACAGACTTAGTTAAAAAAACACGTCTCCCCTGTGTGCTACCTCTGCTGACAGCTCTTTGGAGAGGTAGCAAGCAAAGGTGCTGAAGATCAGAGCGGAAAATGGAAATAGACAACTCTAGCTGTGTTTAGGTGAGGACTTGTTTGCTTCCTGTGGTGCTTTCTCCAGATCACTGTCAGAGTCTCCACAGGAAGAATTTTTCCCCTGTTCCTACTGTCTCTGGGGGACTGTTTGATAGGCACAATGGATTTGCTTGCAAGCACTTTAAATAATTTCCAGAGCTTTAAGTCCCAGAGGGGGTCTAATTCCAAGCTGAAGCTGCTCAGTAGTTCGGGTCAGACCCCTGGAGACATCCTTTCTGATGAACAGGTTCACCCTATAGGGCAGGTGATGTTTCAAGTACCTTAAGGGATAGTATTGCTATTTGTAAACACATGTTAAGATAGTTTGCCTGCATTATGTTATTACCATAATCATCACTTCTGCTACTACTCTGCAGGTTTTGTGTAACAGTTCTCATTTATATATCTTAAGGCCATTTCTGCCTCGAGAAACCACGAAATAAGTGAAAAACAGAGACAGAGTGTGGAGGGTAAAGTGAGTTGTCCTAGTGCATCCAGCAGGCTTGTGGCAGTACCCACAGCTGCTATCATCCAGAATCATCAAACCCACATTATTCAAGTAAAAAAGGCAAAGTTTGTAGGCAGAGGCAACTTCTTTTGCTAGGCCAAATGATAGATACAGTTAGGGAAAAAACAGTGTAGGGTGTTTGGCACAACAGCCAAAAACCTGATGTGGTCCGTGCTGGAAACCACAGGAGAAGATGGCCACCATAGCATCTTTACTTTCCAAACTCTGGGGTCTTTTCAGACTTTTCTCTTCAGGCTTCTCTAGCAGTGATTCCCACAGGTGACTCTTTAGGGCTTAGAACAGGACATATTCACATTTGCCGTGTTGTGCGTGGAGGAACACCTCTGTTGTGCTGTGGGAAATCCCTAGCTGTTGGGAACCGCTCTGTACAGATCTATGGTGGTGAGAGGGCTTGAATGCATACAGCTGTATGGCAGGAGTAGAGGTAGGTCATCCACTGGAGAGACTTAAGCCATTACAAGTCATTAGTTTGTTGATACTGAAACCTCTCTTACCCCCCTTCTTCTCCTCAGCTTTAAATGCTTCCAGGTGCTAGGGCAACAATACAGATGAAGCTATTAAGTTTGTCCAAAGAGTGTAATCACACTGGGAACTGGAAAGCAAAGGAACCTGAAAGCTATGCAGCAGACGTGGGAAAAGACTGGCGTAAGCATGAGTAAGTATCTAGAGAAGGAAGCTCGTTTTTATTCCTTGCAGCAGGCTCCATGTTCACCACAGCTACTCAGCTGTCGGAATGTGTATGTAAAGCAGTATTATAAATCTGTGGTGCTACATGCACGTTTTTATTCCTATTACACTATATACATATTTTATTATGTTTATCATTAATATTCAGCATGGCGTATTAGCAGAAGTCAGAAGCAGTCAGTTCTGCTATGGTTCCTCCAACAAGCTCTCAAAAGGGGTTTCAGAAAGCCGAGCCCTCCTCATTTCTCCCTCGCCTCATATGAGCTCCCTCTAATGCTCATGAGAATGTGTTGCATTGCCTCATCCCTCCCCATCCCATTAGCTTTAGATACAGTCAGGAGCAAATACAGAACCTTTTGGCATAAACTCAGGCTTTGCCTAGCAGGATGAAAAGTGTCTAGGATTATAATTAGTGTCGGTTTGGGTCTTTTGGTTGCAAAACTGGAAGTTGGCTCCCTCAGCCTTTTCCTTTTAATAGTAATTAATAATTAATCACCCCAACAGAAGAGGAGGGAAAGGAGAATTACTGGTACTGTGTGGAATAGACGTGATGGGAAGAGGTAGAAAACTGTCTGGTAGGAAGTTGAGACTCCAGAGTCTGGTTTGAGGAAGTATTTGACTCATTTATTACTGCATTTTAAACAGGCTCTGAAGCCCACAGGAGAAAGGCTTTCTCCCCCTCCTTTGCCTGCCATGTGCAAGCACATGCTGGAAAACTGTTTGCTCCCCTTTCTGACCTCAGCATCGCTCTGAGGCAGCTGGAAGCTACAAAGGCATTCTGGTTAATGAGACAAGCAAAAAGTCCTCCATGTGTGCCACAGTGCTTCATTGTCCCGCAGGTCACCACAGCAGAACTCCTCTGTGGCTGAGATGGCAAAGCTCCCCCGATTCTTTCTTGCCAGGGTAAGGGATAGGCCCAAAGGCAGGGTCTAGGAACAGATGTATCTAAATGGGAGCCATTTGAAGGAAAAAGTAAAAAACCAAACAGACAAACAAACAAACCCCCAAACCAAAAAAACAACAAACCTCCCGAAAATCCCACAGTGAATTTCAGGTCCCCACAAATTTAAGGCAAGGCGTCAGATACTTTCTTGAAGCTCATACTTGACTGAGGTAGCTGTGCTTGGTGGCGACACAAGATAGGTCTTGCCCAGAGGAAATCTTGTCTCTTGTAATGATCATACTGGTACTTCAGTAACAGGCTGCCCATTTCCTTTTTTTTTTTTTTTTTTTGTAAGACGAAACCCTCCCTTTTCCCCTTATTTTCTGTGACCTCCCCATGGTTCTCAGTGCTATTGATCAAGGCAGTCTTCCTCCAGTGTTCTCTCTCTCTTTTACCTCCTGGTGTGAATTGTGCCTCACCAGCTGCTGATCTTTCACTGCTGTTTGTGCCCTCTTTCCTCGTCTCTCTGCCTTCCAGACAAGTCCCGTCATTAGCGCTGCTCCCTGTTCTGCTGCCAGTGCTAGCTGTAAGGCTGGTGTTGTCACTCCTGTGTGAGCCACACTCAACTCACATCTCCTTCAGCTTACCCTTTCATCTCTCTTGTTTGTCTGCCTGGACTCTACCGGATCTCAGCTGCACTGTAACTTCCCATCTCTGCAGGCTTCATGCAAGGAACTGTCTGTGCCTGGGTGAAATGCGCTGCTTCTTTCTTGTGTGGAGGCAGCACGGGCCATTTTGCAGAGTACTCATCACAGAACCAAGGCACTGACGTTATGATCTCAGTTATGCTTCCTGGGCAAATGACTCTTTTCTCTCTGTCTCTGTTTTTCAAGCTGTAAAATAAGGAAGGTGATGCTCATCTGCCTTTTTAAAACGTTTTGAGATCTGTGAGTGAAAACTGGCAGATAAGTGTGAAGCACAACTGTCAATATGCTTCTTCTAGCACCGCCTTTTACAGAGATCTCCCATTTATATTAGTCATGATTTCCTTATCTGTATCTTCTCTGTCAGGTTCATGCTCCAGCATCCCAGGCACACAGACACACAAGCTGCTTTTGCCACATCCACTCCTTTGTTAAAATCCATCATCACTGACTCATCACACTCTGACCCATTCACAATTATCCCTTATGTAATTCTTCCCAAAGCCATGCTGGGCGCTGCACCAGCACTCAGGCATGCCGCAATTCGAGGGGAGGTTGATTAGTGTTGAGGAGAGGTAATTCCCCAGTGAGGTGCCCAGGTCTGAGTTGCTTCTCTGATTTTTCGGAGCCCCCTGTGAAGGAAGACCTATGACATGAGTGAGTGTATCACTTTCAATCAACGACCTCCCCCCCCACAATTGCTGCTCCTTCCCACCTTTCCCCCTCGCTGTCACACTTGACCCCAAACACCTTCTCCTGAGTGCTCCTTCCCTCTCCATTCCCTACTGCCACTGCTTCCCTGCTCCATCACTGCCCCTTCTGTTTCCTCTCCAGGCCATTCCCACCTGGTCTCCCCCACCTCTCTACCTGCAATCAGAAGCCCCATCTATGTGCTGCCCGTGCAACACCGCAGCTGGCTGAGGAGACCTTTATCTGTTCTTCTACTCTCCTCTGTAATGAGATGCAGGATTCTCTGTGTGAAGGATGCTACATGGAAATAAATTGTTCTGTGTAGTTTTCCGTTCTGCGAATTTACTGCGCCAAAAGAGAGCCCTCTGGCTGCTTTAATGTCGTCTTCCCTTCACCGCTTGATGGTGCTCTTGGACACAGCAATTCTTTACTGTGCTCCAAGAGGGGCCAGTGCAGGCAGTGCAGTCTCCAAAATCTGCCACTGGCTCTGAGGGGCTTGATTATCCCGGAGCTCAATCGTAATCCAAAGCTAGGTTCAAACCCATCTCTAAACAAGGTGCTACTTTTTTTTTTTTTTTGGTGATGTAGGAAGCAGCGTCCTAAATTCTTACCTGTTAGGGAAAAAGCCTTGCTTCTTTTTCTGTTCCCTTTTCTGTGGACTGGCTTATTTTCTCCCTATTTGGTCAAGCTCTTTTCTTCCATTTCCTACTTTCTTCCCCCCCCCCCCCCCTTTGTCTCGCCTTTCAGGTTCTGTTTCCTTCATGTTGCTTTCACCTATCCTCTTACCCAGTGCCTCTCCCACATCTCCAAAATGTATCTTCCTGCTTCTATTAGGTTTTCTCTGCTTTCCCTTCCTCCCCTTTTCTCCTGTGGTGCTCTCTCTAGAGTTCGCAATCTTAGGTGTGGAGTCAAGTCCCAGTAAGTCCTAACAGAACCTCAATATAATTTTCTTCCTTTTGACTCTGAAATTCTTGGATCTTGCCTCTCTCAGCTCCTGCTGTGCTCTCAGTCTCCTTGCATTAAAGAAACCTAAAAAACTCCAAACGCATCCTCTTTTCTGCATCCTTCTTCCTCCCATGACTGGCTTTCTAGTTGTGTTGTTGGGAGGAAGAGCATGGCCCCGCAAGTTAAGAGAGGAGCCCCGGAAGAGAGCACCTCAGAGAAATTCCCTGGGCGTCTGCCAGAGCTGTGGAGAGAAACATTTGAACTGCCATGAAGAAATTCTTCTAAGAAGGGTCACAGTGATTCAACCGCAGAGTTCATGTTATTGGGTATACACTCCCAGAAGCAGAGTACCGTGTAGCTTTGGCCACTGCTGTTAGGGCTTGAAGACCACCAATGCCACTGTAAGTTGAGTTAAATTTCATTTTTCACTCTAGATAAATGTTTAAACTCTCCTATGAAAAGAGGCTATCCAAACCAGAGGCCATACAAGCACTTTAGCCACTCAGGAAAGACAATTTCAATGGGCACTGAAAAAATAGGGAGGGTGTGTATGCATGTGAAAGAAAGAGAGAGAGAGAATGAAACTTCAACACAAATATGGAGAAAGAAGGGAGTTGAAGCACAGCCTGTTTAAGCAGCTGGTAGCCTGACCCTAAGGAAGAGCTTAGAGAGTCTGGTGCTGTAAGCAAAGAAAATGTCTCTGGCTTGTTTGATTTCTCCTGCATGGAGAAAATGTGACTCCATGCATTCTTTGCAAATAAGCAAGATATCATAAAAGAAAGACTTCTTTCCAACTCCTGATTCCCTTGGAATAACCCACAAGACCCTGAGTTTTGGTTAGCGGAATGGGGGGCAGGAGGGAAAATGATGCTATGAATTTTTTAACAAAGGATCAGAGCTCTAGAAAACGTGCTTTATCTATGAATCTCAAAGTAATGTATAAAGAAGAATTGTTTTCTTCTCCCCATTTTATGGAGACGAATACTGAGGTCGCCAACTGAGGTGAGTGTTTTGACAAGGGACATTTCATAACGCTCAGAAATTGAATTCTTAACTCTCTAGCCCTGCCTACAGCTATGAACCATGTTGCCTTATGTACTGTCAGCAGTCCGAAGTCACAGTGAGGGAAGGGTTATCTGCTGGTTAAAGGTGAGGACTCTCACTGATACCACCATGCGATCTTGAACAAGTTGTTTGAATTTTGTTGCCATTCGCGGTGATGTAAATGGGGAGCTCTGCCTTAAGGTGTGAGCAGCCAGGTCAGCTCCCATGTCCGCAGCTGAAAGAACCCCAGAAGCACACCTAAAATTGCCAGATTTCTCCTGTGAGACTAGACCCATGCTGTAAAACATCATGAAGGCAATGGAGCTGGTGGGCCAGCCTTGTCCTATACATGAGGCCAAATTACAGTCTTCTAATCTGGTCCTTTGTGGTCAAAGCTAATTTATTTTCTGTAGCAGTATTTTCCACCCCACAATGTTCCCATAGCTCTGAAATGCAAGAGACAGCCCTCTAACTGGGATATGGTGTCGTGACTGAACTCACGTGAGTGAGATCAGAATTAGTCTCTCAGCACTTACGAAATGATTATAATAATATTGACTTAGTGGGGCATTGTGACGATTAGTGAAGGACTGTAATATATTTTGAAACCTTCAGATGACAGTGGGAGAACATAATGATAATTTTCCTCCTTTAGTTCTTCTGTATAGAGATCTCGAAGTACCCTATTAGCGTTATTAAACTCCGGAGCTCTGTGTGAGGGCGTTAAGTAATTCAGTGAATCCATGGTCATAGGAATAATTTTTGGTTGTTGTCTACACTGTACATCATGGTGGCTTCTACTTTCACTGCAGCACTGCTGATATAACTCAGGTCCTCTTGTTCCAAAAGAACAGGTACCTGCCACTTAAAAAACCTCACAGCATCTCCATTAACTATGACCAGTGTGGGGACTACGCATCCCATTTAGCAAATACTGAGTCTAACCAACAGGCAGGATGCGACAGTTTGCCGGTGCAGCCAGGGTGTCTTAGCAGTCTCCAGCGTCCCCTGCCATCATCTCCCACGCAGCTCTGTGAGGGAACGGGAATGGCCTTACCTCAGAAGCAGCCCTGTGTGGGATAGAGAAGAGTCTTCTTGTTCCCTGGAACAGGGTCAAGGCCTCTGAGTTTGGCTTCTTTTAAAGAAGCAAAGTGAAAACAGAAGTATCTTTAAAACATGACCTTTTAGGTTGGGCTTGCTATTAGTGCGTTACAAAACATTTATGCACTTACCTTAGGAGTCCTGAATTCCCTTCTGGAGGCACCTGCTTCTCTCCTGTGATGAAACTGAGAGAGTAGACTCCTGGGTTTGGTCCTCTGAATCACATCTATGTTAGTCACACAGTCTTAACAGAGCATCTACCACCCTAATGGCCTACTTGGCACTGCACTTCAGTCAGAGACTGTCCCCACCCTAAGCCCCTGCCTCCCCTCAGCTTAAATCCAGTTTCTCCAGAGCCCTTTTGCTAGAGGTGCCCAACCTCTACACTGGTGCGTCTTCAAAAGGACACCGTCACATGGCATCAACGCCCACATTGCGAGCACGGTATACGCTCCAGTGCCTGCTTTTGTCAGCCTAAATATAGTTATATCCCTCACATGCTATGAGGAGAACAAAGGGATAAAGGTAAATCGAGGGGATGTTCCTTCCACCTCCTTTTTCCCATGAATAGTCACATCTATGTGTTCAAGTCCAATCAGAAAAAACCTCCTGAACTGGTTGGATCTAGCTAGCAACCATCATTTCTGTGCAAGTGGGGCACCTAGCATGAGATAATATGTTTTATCGTGTCTGGAGGACTGCTGGCTCCCGCCAAGGCTGCTTCAGCAGGCAAGGAGGATGTGTGGGCTTCAAGATGCTGATCTCACCACAGTTTTACAATGCTGATACTTGAATAGTCATGTCAGGGTGTTAAGCAGAAGACCTTGCTTGGGTGACTGTAGTAATTCACTAGTCTCAGGGCTGCTCCCCTCTATTCTCTGGAGAGGCACACAAACATTTATTTATGCATCTGTTGCACTCCTGCCAGTCACAACTGCTTGAAACTATATGCATATATATACACACACACACGTACATACATGTGCATGTATATATATCTGTATGTGCATAAATCACATATGCAGCTTTATAAAGCAGGTGTGACTGTGGGGTGAGAAAATGGTTCTGTAGAGTACACAGTGAATGCCAAGAGCTTCCAGTACAACTAATGTTTCCAGTCCAGGCCTCAGAAACATTTTTTCTTGATTTCAGGGAAAGTCATATACTTCTCTAGCACTATGCAGTGCTAGAGTAACAGGGGAGGAAGGAGGAATTTTCCTCTCGCTTTGCTGTATACCTTTGCAAATGATGACTGGTAGGCTAGGAATAGGGCTGTTTGAGCTACGAGGACTCATCTGGGCCAGTGAGATTTATCTATACGTGCTCAGAACCGCCGTGAATGAGCAGGCAGGGTTGCTGGTTGTCTTGCTGTGATCACTGCCTGGCTCAGTGCACCTCTCGCATCCCCCAGGGCTCCTGACAACTCAGGACTGGGCCAGGGCGGGACTGCAACTGAAGAGGCGAGCAGCAACAGGGCAGGGCGAAATGAGGAGGATCGCCTAAACCATCGAGAGCTCACATCTAATCCCAGCTCTCCCACTGCTGTGCTGTGAGGGCCCACGCAAATCACTTCCTTTCACTGTGCCTCAGTTTCCCCGTTAATTAAATGGAGATAATAATACACCTCTCACAGGAGCAACGTGGTGAGAGATCAGTCAATTTCTTTAAAGTTCAGTGCGATCCACGGATAAAAGGTTCTGTAGAAGAGCATTGTTAAAAGTCCACAGCGAAGCCCTACAAAACCTCCTGAACTGAACCCTCTTGTCAACCTGGATATTTTCACTGCACCTTTGAAGATGAAACTCTGCCGCTTACACTACTTTGCTCCAATTCAGTAGGTTTTAAGAGGCCACAGGGGGACCTGTTAGAGTTAAAATGGATTGAAATTGTCTTTGAGCCTCTAGAATAATGAGTATTTCCCTTTCTTTACGTTTTTGGATCCAGATGAGATGCCGTTCAGTTGCTGTCATTCTGCCAACATACGCCTTTCCATTGCATTGAAACTTGAACTCCTAGGGTCAGGCATTTGCAAGCAGATGAATATTTTTTTGGAAGTACATTAAGCAAAAGAAACTTAGGGAGGAAATTTTAATTACTTTTAAACTCTAAGCTACGTCTTGTTCCCCCCATTATAAACCATTTTGATTCTACATTACACAGATGCTGGCTACTCCTATTATCTGCATTAAGGTGATGATCTTCTTAGTGTCTGGGCACATTTCATGATTATTATTATTTCATATCTCAGCAGTGCCAAAAGGAGAGGAGAGAACATTAAGACGCTCAACTAAGGCCTGATTCCCAGGCCTGGCACAGACTTTTTGTGTGAACTTTGGCATGCTGCTATGCAGCCTGTCTTTCTGCTTCATTTTCTCATCTCTGAAATGACACTTCCCTGCTTTATGGGGTCAGCACATTCATTGGCACAGGTTGGGTCTTACAAATACTATACAAAGGTAAAGGCTGTGATTCATGACCAGTTGTGTTAGATGCTGTACAGGTATCCATGAGGCCATGTAAGCCTTGCAGGGCTTACAGATGAATGTGATGATTACCTACCAAAGGTGCGTGAAGAAAAGGGAAAGATGCCATTCCTTTGAACTACGGGAGGTGAGACTAAGTTAAAGCACTGGCAAGCATTATGATAGGAAGGACAATGAAGTGCTGGAAAAGGCTTCTTGGAGGCACCATGGGGTCTACCTCTCCACAGGGCTTGAAGGACAATTTCTATCTGAACTGCCACAGTTGCAGGGGATTCTGTTCCTGGACAGGGGGAGAGACTAGATATCTTCCTGACTGCTTTTCAGCACCATTTTTAATGCTTGATGGCCACAGGACTTCTCTCTGGAAGTGGAATTAAGACAGCATTTTTTCAATCTTTTTTTTTTTTTTTTTTGACTTGTGGAGTCCTGAAATATTGTAGGGGGAGGCGAAAGCTCCTGTAAGAACCACATTTTTGGCAGGCTACCCTGTAGCATAAGTAAACCTTCTGAATAAAGGTGGCTTGCTTAGTCACCTTTGGCGGGCCTTTGGAAATAGTCTCTGGTCTGTCCTCCATCTGCTGTGGTGTTACCCAACCGAAACTGGCCCTCCTTTGAACAGTGTGTTGGACCAAATGAAACACAGTGATCCCTTCCAACCCAAGTTATTCTATGACCCTATGATTCACTTTGCTGCTGGGAAGTCTGAGGGGCGATGCAGACTCAGTCCTACCTCTTATATTTATAGAGAACCAAATCAAGGAGGCTATATCTGTGCTACAGAATCATAGAAAGGCTGATTGAAAGGGACCTCTAGAGATCACGTAATCCAGCTTCCCTGGGACCATCACCAATACTAGGTTAGGTCAACCATGGCTTTGTCGAGCCAAGTCTCAAAAACCTCCAAGAATGGAGATTCCACAACCTGATCTGCTCTGCAATGTGGTTGCTGGAAGGCTTGCCAAAAGTCACTAAACATGGTCTCTTTTTGATGTTTAACATGAATAAAGTCCACTGCTGGGAGCCTTCGCTTAGCCAGAAGTCCTTCTTCTTGCAACCTCCCCGTGACTCTGCAGTTCAAATCTAAGATTAGCCTTGATAATCCATGCTGAAGGGATTTGTTGCTTGGTGGTGATAGTAACAGAAGCCCATTTAAGACAGCTAGGCTCTTGCTCCCCTTGGGCTTGGAAATGTCTGGCCAAAATAACAAAAAACCTGCACTGCAGTCTTTTGTGATTGCCTTGATTTTTTTCCTACTTGCCCCAGTGTCCAGTTTCTGTATGAGCAAGCCAGAGCTTGTTGCCCCTGGAGAATGCAGACGCTGACATTTTCTGCCAGCCAAGCCTTCCCACTGCAGTCTCATGAAACATGCCCTCATTGGCAGTGGGTTACAGGCTTCCACCTGCGAGCTGAGGGCTCACGGCAGATGGGTCTAAACCGCAAAGTTTGGTTTTGGATTCAGTTCTGGAACAGAACACTTTGAGCTGGAGTCAAAATCAGGGTTTTAATTGGATCTTTCTTTTTTTTTTTCTTTTTCTTTTTCTTCTGCTACACTTTCAACTGAACTTGGCCTAATTTAGAGCTTAGCTCCCCATTGGCCAGATCTCTGGGTGAAATTTTGCAGGAAGCGACACAAATCTAGAGAAAAACAATTTCCTAACCAAATCAAAGTCAGATGTAACTGGGCAGATCCCAGATGAAGCTACTGAGAGCTTAAAGGACATTCAGTTCAGACATACATGAACAGGTGAAATAATAAGCTTGCCTTTCTCATACAGGTATCTTGAGTGTGCCTAAACTTGAGGGGGGAGGCCTGAGGAATCTCACAGTATTGAAAACTCAAGACTTCTGTATGCATCCTTACACTGTGCAATATGCCATGCTTTGTACATCTCCTCTCCATTCTTTCCAGGATCTAACCACGTATGCCTTCTTTTTTTCTTTTTTTTTTCTTTTCTTTTTTGCAAGGCACAGGAGAAAACAACACAGGCAAATTTTGCAAAATCTATTTCAAGTCAGTAATTTGCTAAGTGCTCAGAGCTTGTCTCTTTTTTTCTATGTTAAGTAATTTATAAATAAAAATAAATTCACACTCAGTCTAATATTTGCTTGTACTTGAATTCTATTGGCGAGATGTGTGAAAATTGCCTGATGGTTGAGATCACCAGCAAAAGCAAAGTTACAGGGAGTAATTACGGATAGTATTATAGAACAGAAGGATAATTTGATCTAAAAATTCGATCTAATGCTCTTGTGCAGGGACATATTTCTCTGGGAGAGGAGTTTGTAAAACAAAAGAGAAAAAAATAGTATGGATGTGAGCTGGGGAAAAGCAATTATTCTCTCATAATATGGGAACACAGTGTGCCTGGCTTAGGAGGGGTATGAAATACAGGCGAAAGAAGGGTCTGCAAGGAGCTTTTATGCATCCCAGCAGGGTTACTCAAAATGTGCAGGGAAGACACAAGCTCCTGAGCTCAGTGGGGCAAAACAGATGTGTGAGGAAGGACATACAGCACTGTGTGGGAGGAAGGTGTGCTGACATTTTAATGGTGAACGTGAAGGAAGTCTAGGATGCATCTGGCCTGCTTGAGGTCTCTTCCCTGCCCACGATACAGATCAAAGGGGGCAAGAAGCTGCCAGATTTGTGAGGAAGGGGCCAAGAGCATCTGGCTTTCTGCATCCCTCAAAGCTCCCTGCAGGCCTTTGAGAGAAGTGCAGAGGAGCAGAATTTCCTAGCTGCGGTCTTCTAAGCACTTCTACGGGATGCAGAAATGCTGTCAGAGGACACGCCTGTTACTTAGGGCCCCTGTTGCCTTCTTCAGGTTCACCAGGGATGGGTGAAGACATCACGCTTCTCCCCACACACTGACTGCAATTCCCTCCCCTTTCTGTGTGTAGCCCCGAAGTCACAGCAAGGCTGGCCGATGGTCTATGGAGAAAGCAGCTCCCATCATCTGCCCTTGCCTGAGTTTCACACCTCCCGCTCAAAAATGGTGATCTTGTGCTAGGTCTTGTCCCATATAAAACAGATGTGTACGAGGCATTGCAAAACGTATAGTGTGAATGATGGTTATTACCAGCAAATACTTACCGCTCTCCTGCCTGACCTCCAGCGCCGAGGTCCCAGAGGGCAGCAGCTGTCCTGATGCACATCTACGCTTTAAACACCCAGAGAAGTGCCAGTTCCCCACAGGCACTCACCAAGTTAATGGCAATACGCAGCTCTGCTTGCAGCTAACAAGATTTAAACACAGGCTAATGACTGCATGTTTTCACTTTAATCAACACACAAATCGCCCTTTTATTATTATGGTGCCTTTTTTTTTTAAACTCCAATTAAATTTATAATTGAATTATGCTCCAGACTCGAATTGTTGATATAATCCACACCTCGAATTCCATGTTCATGTAGTGCTTCACCCTAACCTTTCGGCAAGGGGCCCGAGTAGCCCGTTGAGCAAGTCAGTGCGCAGCGCTGGGTTCAACTCTTGATCTGAGCACTAGGGAGACGTATTTGGTGGGCTGAGGCTGATCTGCCTGTTGTTTCCCCATGCTGTTTCCACAGGCTCCTTTCTCCATGCCCCACGCTAGAAACCACATGCCAGGAAAGGAAAAGATCCTAGAATCATTTAGGTTGGAAAAGACCTTTAAGATCATGAGCTTTTGAGAATTCAGTTTGGTAGCTGAATGTGATAACCACCCCCTCCCCCTGCCTTAATTTTTTCCCCCTCATTAAATATCACCATCCTGACAGCCGAGCTTTCACTGGAGACTGTGTGAGTTCTCCTGACCCTGTTCAGTGCAAAAGAAGTTAGCTAAGCTTAAATTACTTTTCAGCACAGAGGGCAATAATGCAGAAATAGGCAGATTCATAAGACTTTGTTTGCCCGTGCCCTGAAGTTCAGATTGCTTGGAGGCCTGTGGGTCTCTGCCTCCTCCTGAAGTCCACACAAGCTGGATTTCAGTTGTAACTAACACGATCTCGAAGGCAATGTTCCCTTTAGCATACGGGTTTCTGAATACGCTGTTTTGTCAAGGCACCTTAGCATTAGCCATGAGTAGCTAAAGTGTTGGAATATCATTTTTCTATATGAGGCATTGAGTGATACTTGAACATCACATTAGTGAAAAAGTGTTAAGTAATGAGGCTTTGAGGATATTTTTTACCTACGGAGACATAGCTGAGGCCAGCTCTCACTGTGGCAGTGATCACCCTTCTTAGCGAAAAATACAGAGCTGATGTGGGGAGCCCTGGGCTATGAGAGCCGGAGGGCGGCAAGGCAGGGGCAATGGCAGGGCTTGTGGGCAACCCAGGTCTTGGGTAACAAAATATGGACGTCTTTTGAACGTCCAGGCTTCCCAAATGGCAGGCCATTCTGGTTTTGAACCACAAGTAAATTTTACACTGATGTCAAAGGCCTAAGCGTGCCATTCTTGGGAGGACCCCTGGTTTCTTACTGTACTCAGACCTGTCCTTTCTTAGCTGTGGGGACAGCAGGCAGTGCTTCCCTGGCAGAGCTGGGGCTGGCACCTGACTCCCTGCTGAGTATACCTTGATATAATTGTCTAGCAGATCTTGGTAGAAATCAGTTGAGGAGCATTTATGGCCTATTTCTATTCTTTAGGTAAAACTAGCAAATGTGAATACTCTTTAACTCTCATAGTTTGTAAATTCAGAAAAAATATACAAAAGCAGAATCAAAGAGAATGACAGACTCCCTGGGAAGTCTCCTAGCCAGGAGATCACTTCCCTTGCTCCCTGCAAACGATTGCTTTATGGGGTACATTGAAGTCTGATCAAGAGCTCTTGGCTGATACAAACTGATGCTGGGTACAAATGCTGTATTAATGTTTGACAAGAGAAGTGAACAGAAACTGCCCTAAGTGTAGCCCCTGGCTGTATGTGTGTGATGTTGGCTGCTCGATCCTTCCGGGGTACCAGCACAGATACACAGCCCTGTCTTCACTGAGTTGGCCGGTCAGCAGCTCTGGGGGCCTGAAACACATCCTGCATCCTGATGCAGGGTTAGGAGGGATGGGTCTAGCATTGCAAATCTCCTGGTGGCATATCCCTATTCCCAAGAATAGGACAGCTTGAAATCCCTTACTCCTCAAGTCCCCACGACTTGTTTCAAGACCCAGATCACGAGGACCAATGGGCCTGGAAAAATCTACCGTGGGAAAACATGAAGAATTCTTCCACTAGAGCTGTCCCAGACTTGGGATCTGCCTGGACTTCCCTAGGGGTATCACTGGGGGAGTAGGTAGTGGTGGAATTTCAGCTCACAGGTTACTTCCCCATGCTCCCTTATGAATACTCCTAGTGCACATTAACGCACAATAGTTTATTTCACTTTCAAACGTGCCTTACCTAAAGGCAGTCGTGTTTTCTGGCAGGGTATCCATTAGGGAGTGAATGAAGGGTAGTTAGTGGACTATAAAAAATCACACCCTTGCTTATTGCACACTAACTTCACTTTATACACAGAATATTCCAGAATGAAGAGTGTTTTCACTTTAATCAATGCACAAACTGCCATTTTATTATTATGGTTTATTTTTTTCTGATGTAATTTATGATTGAATTATGCTCCAGACTGGAGCATAAAAAATACTTTTATTCCAGTATAACTACTCCCCTTTGGAAGCAGAGTCATTATAATGGAATAAAGTCCATTTTATTCCAGAACAATGTAGTGCTCTCTACCGCCAGCAAAGGCCTGAATGTTGTAATTTATAAAGAGGGAAAAGTAAGGGTGAGAACAGGGGGAAAATTAAAGCAAGGATAGTTAACTGATAAAGGTCTTGAGAATATCATACACGTGAGGACTGAATATAGTCCATAGTGAGGAACACTAAACATCCACAAACTAAATAAAAATAATAGAAATGCCTCCCGCCTTCCCCTCATACATCTTACGAGGTGGTAGAAGAGGTTGCGGAGAAAGGATTGATGTCTCTTGCTGGGAAGTGAATTATTCAAACTCCCGGCTGCAGGGAGCTCCTACAGTTATGAATCCCACTCTTCTTTGTGGTTGCCAAGGCAAAGGTAGCCTCCAGTTCTCTGTGGGAGAAGGGCACCCTTGGCACTGTGTCCTCCCTTGCTGCCGAAGGCCAGCTCCCTGTCTGCCCGCTCCTTGTGCTCCAGCTCTCGATGCCACCCCAGGCGGGCGCAGCAGAGGTTCCCCAAGGCTGAGATGTAGCTGCAGAGCTGCCCAGGGCTGGGCGCTACAGGCACAGGGGGGATGTATCCCTCACGCACCGATGTGCAAGCTGCCTCCTGGGCAGCGACAGATTCTGCGCGCTTCTCTGTAGGATCTGCTTTGGCCGAGGCGTTTCATATTTGTAATGTCAACTCAAAAATCCCTCCTCTGGGACCACGAAGGTGCAATTAGGTCCAAGTAGCCTGCTGAAGCCACCGGCAAACCCCAAAATCCCAGGTTTAACAGGACCCAAACACATGCTTTTTACCCCTTAAAGCAGTGAAGCATTATTTTAACCAGAGGGCAGTTATAGTTTGCTAAATTCAGCTACTAAAGGAAATGCAATCACCTTCAATGTGCTTGTTTGTTAGTAATGGGCCAAACTGTCACATCTGTCACACCATTGCTGTGCTTTTACACTTCTTGGATAAGGACTTGGTGAGCTTTTAGGATGCAGCAATAGGAGAGAGGTGTTTTTTTCCTCTCCTGTCAATAATTCCCCATGTGGCAATCAATTTGATCTTGCTGAGGGCCAGGACCTGTCTTTCAGAGATTTCACGTGATGATGAAAAGAAGTGAAAAATGCTTTTTCTCCCTTATACTGTGAGGGATGGTATCCTTATCTCATACCCCTTACCTGTACCTGTTCTGGCCTCAGAGTGAATGAGACCATGCTAGTCCCAGACACACGGCTCTGCTGTGCTGCTGGACTTGCCTGGATACAGGATGGAGAGCAGGGAAATGTGAGGGGAAACGGAGCTTGCCTTTCTGCTGTCCCATTGTGAAACAGAGATGGCCCTGGGGTGGCATGGGGGAGCAGGTGGAGCTGTGCATAAGACTAATATGGTGATGTTGTACCGAGAGGGTACCTGACGTTTTTAGTAAACTCTGATGTAGGTTTCAAGTGGACATGCAGTATATCTCCTACCACTGTTGTGTACACAGCTTGAAGAATAGCCCAGTCAGGCTGCAGTGCCAAGAGAGCCCATCCCACGGCAGCAGGGCGGGCTGTCCTCCAGCTGACCATGCGGCTCCCTCGCTGACCCACCACGCACCTTCCAGAGGTGTGGAAAACCCTGTCAAGGTCATGCATATCCTACCCTGGCGGTGCCGCTAACGCTGACACCAAAACAGCAGGATCATCTGACAACAACCTGACTCGTTTCGGCTCAGCTTTTATTTGCAGGCGTGGGCATCCTGCACAGGCAGCGTATGTGTGGAGTGATAAGGGCCTTTAGAGGGGCCCCAGAGAGATATGGACTGGTGTTCACTCCATGGTGGCTGTGTAACTAGAGGTGGGCACCAGGGTGGCAAAGGGAATTTATATGATATATCAGCCAGATACAATATTCTTCGAAATATATTGTCTGTTTCTTGAGCAGGGGTTAGCGTGTCTCATAAAACGTTTGGCTACCACATAAGGAAAATATGTATTAAAAGATTTAGGTATAAATTCTGGCAGGATCAAATAAATCCGGCTGCTTCTGATAGGTAGACTCTGTCGCGTTTGGGGAAGAGGAGTCTGTGGGATGAGGCCTTAACAGACCTTTCTCTGCACTGTGAATATATTAGAAGCGGTGCCTCTGGCGGTGACCTGCCCCTCAGCCCGGGGGGAGGCTGAGCCCCTGCCGGCCGGGTCTGCTCCACCCCAGAGGTGGCAGCATCTGGCAGAGCCGTTTGCAAGGCGCCTGGGGATCCTTCATACGACCTTGAAGGCTGGGCAGACAGCGCCATTCTTGGATGAAGTCTCCTTCCCGGGAACGTGTGGCAGCTTTGGGAAGCCAGCGGAGCTCCTGCCTGGCTGCAGGCACTGCTTCAGCTACTTGAGTCCAAGTGGGAAAGACCCTGCCAGTTTTGCCTGCTTTTGAGCACTCCTCTTTGGCTATTGCCGCTCATATTTTCTTTACAAATCTATTAGCTTTACCAGGCCCATTAAATGGCTATTAGGCTGCCCATTAGCAGATGCTGTTGATGGTTTCACACAGAGTTCTCAGCATGGTCTCCTTCTTTGTAAAAGGCTAGGAGAGAGGTGGGGTTAGGGAGCCTGGACCAGGGCTGCAGTGTGGCAGAAAAGGGGGAAGGAGAAAAGCCACTGCCACTACCAACTGCCCTTCATACAAGAGGGAGAGGGCTCTTGGAGGGTATGTGTGTGCGGGGAGAGGTAATTGGAAATAAGGCTGAACTAAGCCGGGTAAATCCTGGGTCAGGGCTGGTTGCTCACGCAGCCGTGGAAGGGCCAGAGTCCTGCACATAACAGCTGCCATCAGGTTCCCCGCCTCCCTTTGGCACCGACATCATCTCAGAAATGCAACTTGAAAAAAAAGTAAACTAGAGTAACTGTTTGCGGTATAGGAAGCTCCTAGAGAAACCAAGAGAAGCATCTGAAAGCTGGTACTTCAGATCGCAGGCGCTGCCCGCCTGCCAGGCAACTGGCTCGACAGCTGCAGGGCCATGCTGGGCTCTTGCAGCACTGGGACTCGTCCAAGCGCGCACGGCCCAGGCTGGCATCAGAACGGCTTCCATCACGAGCACAGATCACGCAATTACCCCAGCCTCCATCCGTCCGCTCCGTGCTGCAGCCTCGTGGCGCCTCGGGCCACCTGGAATCAGCCGAGTCCTCCCTGCGGGTGTCCTGGGAGGCATAGCAAGCCCTCCGTCCTTACAGCCCAATTGCAAGGCAAGGCTCTCCGTGTCCTAGGGGCAGAGATGCAGGCTTAGGTGGTCATATGAGGGGACAGCAGCAGTGTCTGCACGGGGGGAAGTGACAATTACGCTTCAAAAAGTGGTGAAAATTGGGCAAGAGGTGACTACATTCTGAATGCGATAGTCCTGCACAGATACTTGGGTATGACTGAGGAAATACTGTGTGGCTTTATATCATAAAGCTCTGCCAACACCCCTGATCCTACCCTGCAGCGTCCTCTCCAATTCCAGTTCTTCTTATCTTTCCCTAATATGCATATGTGCATGCTCACAGAGTTTTGCCAAAGCACCCTCTGTCCTGACCCTCTTCTCTGGCAGCTATAGTGGTTCTGGGCATCCCCGAAGTCTGAGCAGAGTCAGGCAATCATGCTGAATTGTGTTTAGGGGAGCCAGGTTATTGTGATGCTGAAAAATGAGGACAAGATTGAGGCCATCAAGCTTATTTTTATTGTTCGTTGGAACTCCAGATGTGAAAGCTAATGGATTTGGATTGGTTGCTAGCAGCAAAGCCTCATCAAAGATCTTTTTTTCCTAAGGGCATTCAGCGCAATTCACTGATTGATTGGAGGCTTCAGACAGTTTGAATGTGGATCTGTGTTTGGGCTGGATCAGGCGCTCAAGAGGAAATCCAGCCTGCTGCCTTCAAGCTTGTGCAGGAATACTGCAGCCTCAGCTCTAGCAGGCTGGGAAGCTCTCAACGGAGGGAGATGGGTTTGCAGACTTGCTTTGTTACCTTGCTGGGTTTAGGCAACCAGGGGGAGAGGAAGACAGCCAAATCTCAGGATTAGCCAAAAGGGCTTCCCCAATGGAAGCTTTCTTACAGGACAAAGGTACAAAAATGGTCTTATGCAGAGGGGTAGCATAGGCTGTGAGGAGTACAGAAAAATGCAGAGAAGTGTCAGCTGCTGGGAAAGTGGACATGGCTCCGAGGAGGAGATGCTGAGCTGTCTGGAAAATGCTGGGGGCTCTGCAGAGGAGGCATAGAGGTTTAGGTAGGTCAGAAGGGCCGGAGGTAGGTATCAAGACGGATTCTGTATGCGAGACGACACAGGTTTGTGGGGGTCACGAGGACCTAACTGTGACTCAGACAAACCATATGCTACCAGACTTTCTGATTATAGTTTTACAACTTTTACTAAAAATCCTTCACTCTCCATCAGGAAGCCAGACGAGTTATGGGTCTGCGTGTGCCTGTCAGGTGCCTGCTGCTGCCATGCCAGCCTGTCTTCTGTTGGCATTCATTTGGGTAGTTTGCTTCTTTGTCTGCAGCACAAGTAGTTAATCACATGGAGAACCTAATTAGGTGGTAACGAACCCAGGTGTCTTACTTCTCTCAGTGTAATAGGACATCTGCCACTGCTCCAAGAGCACTTTACAATGACTTACTAACAATGGCTGTAATGTATGGTCATGAACACAGAACAGCTTCCTTTAGTGCCTCAGCTAAGATGTGGTTAGTTGGGAAAGCCTGAATTCCCAGTCGCCTTCCCCTGTGCCCAAGACACAGGGTGCCTCCCTGCCAGGGAAGGGGATCCCAATCCTGAATGGTGCAGGTGAGAGAGACACAAGGGAGACACAAGGTCTGTTACGGGCAGGACTGGGGTGCACTGGCTGAGGACCTGCTTCACAGTGGTCCGTACTGGAGCTTGGTATGGCCAGATCACCCACCAGCATAATTTTGGCATGGCTCAGGCACACGAGCACACCTCTGATGAATTAAGAGTGCATGCTGCAGATCTTCCAGGGGATTTATGCTTTTATGCCAATGATAGGAGGGCAGACGACACTCAATCCGCTGCGAAGTTAAAGAGGCACAGAAAGACGGTACCTATCTGACAGAAAACCAAACAGCAAACTTACCTTGTCAAAATGCTTTGGACAAATTTGTTCCAACAGAGTGAACTTATAGCAGCACAGCAGTTCACCTGACATGGCTGCAGAGCCTTTGATCCAGTCCTAATAGCCCCAGGATCAGATTTACGGCATAGTCCAAGCATGCCCTACGACTCTCACGTGCACAAAATGGCCTGGTTTTTCTGCCTGGCACCCAGGTGGGCTGGTGTGGCTGTCACCAAATTCTGGTCTGCTGCTTGCATGGGACTGCTGGATGCTGCCTGGTGCCGTGTTGTGGCCAGATCTTGCTGTATGTACTCTGTTCTCAGTAAGATTGAGCAAATCGTTCACAGCTAATAATCCAGCAGATGCATTTCACCTCTCCCTCCGTCTGAGGAAGGAGATTATAATTTTCTCAAAGCTGTGCCTTCAGCCTTTATCTGCAAATGCATTAGTTCTCCAGCCTGCTGTTTAAATCGAGCCGTGTCACCGTGTTGTGGCTGGGTGACAGTCACATTAGGTTGCTTCTGCTCCCACCCTCCATCTCCCTCCCCACTCAACTGGAGGAGCTTAAGTCTGGCTTCCAGGGTGAGTGCTCACAGGGAGAAAATCCAGTTTCTTTTCACATTAGTCCTCGTGTACATTAAGGTAGCCTTTGTGTCTCCAGGGCAGTGCTGGGAGCTAAACCTTGCCTCGTGCGGTCACAAGAGGCCCCTTGTCCTACCCCAGCAGACAGCCAAAGCTAGTGCATGAGGAGGAGACATCAATTCCAATTGTGCAGCATTGCACCATGACAAGGTGTAAGATGTTTCTTCCTGACCCAAGCTGCTGATCGGCAAAAGCCCTGAAGCATGAGGATTAATAAGTCTACCAACATCTATCTTAACTAGCATAATTGAGAAAGCTGTTTCTATTCGTACTACTGTCTACTTCCATCTTTTTTGGAATGTGCTGAACCATATCACTCTAACCGAACAGGATACAAATCCGTTTAGCAAATCCATAGCTCCTTCCCTAACCACATGCAAATAGTTTCTCCTTATCTTGCTGGCAAAAGTGCTGTGGAAGGAGAAGTACAATGGGGCGTGCTCCGTGTGTGTACCTCCCCCAGGCAAGGAAGGAATTTTGCAACATGCTTCAATGAGATGTTTGAAATCCCTCTTGTTTAAATTGTCCCAAATTTGTTGGTGCTTAATCAAAGTTAAGCCACATTCTAGGCTTTTCTACTTCCTTTTCAGCAACTAAGGAAATTTCATGCTCATGAAGCTCACTGACTAATAGCAGTTAATAGCATAGCAAGCAGATGGCATACGAGCTCTGTTAGCTTCTTCGCTGGCTGCGCCAGTGCCCCCCACAAAGCAGTCCTGCTGTTTCCATCCACAGCCCCAAACCCAGCTCTTCCAAGCGCCCCCTCCTCCTGCCTTGCAGCCCCCCCCATATCTCCCAGCCCGGGGCTCCCCGTGCCAATGCTGCCAGTGCCCCAGCCCGGGTCCCCCAGCTCCTGCCGCTCTCCCAGCCCGGGGCTTCCCCTCAACAACTTTTCCGGAGCCCCCCCTCCTGCCCTGCGGCACCCCTTGCTAATCTCCCTTTGTTTTCCTTAGATCACTTACTGCTTGCCAAGACCCCTCGGTTGTGTACACTGTAATGATGCTGAAGATACCAGCGAAGGCCCCTCATCAGCTATTCTGGCTTTGTGACTACAGAACCAGCAAATGATAAGGTCTCTCCTATTTCATAAACATAAATGTCATGGGCCTTACGCTGCAGCTGTTCTGAACTCCGCGCTTACTTTGAAACCAAAGGGAGCTCTGCGCAGAAAGCGGGTCTGTCAGCTCTATAATGTCACAAAATATTCCATGTGTGCAAATATTTGGATTATTATTTATTGGGTGTCAACAAAGTGCAAATAGCAGCCTGCCCCAGAGATACATTATAACTTTGCAGGGTGGGAGGATGGGGGAGAGCATTGCACGCTCGTAAAATAGCCTCACGCCTGATACCAGCACTGAGCACTGGTGATAATACCCGCTGCTTTTCAAGTCCTTTCCATCAAAGGATTTAAAAACCGCTCATGAATCAAGGCTGACATTTTCATTTGGAGGTGGCAGGTGGGTGGAGGCGGTACATCTCTAATTTGAGGCATTCTGGATCTGATTTCCAGAAAAGTTGCTCTCCACAGTTTCCATTTGAATTGGAAGCCTTGGCCAAAACCAAGAAGATAACTCGCTCACAGAGCCACTTCCTTGAGACCTGCAAGGACTTGTGCTCTAACCAGTTTGCCACTCCTCCTGTGTCTTTTGTTGACCGGTGCTGTTTAACCACACCTTTCCGGAAGGTTATAAAAAGACACTGAGGTTTTGCCTGTGTATTTCTCGATGGAGCTGGATGCTGAAGCCCCCTGAAGCTCTTGGTTCTGCTTCCTGCAACTAGTATTTGCCTCGCGATCTTGCTAAGCATTGCTGGCTCTGCTTCAGAGCTTGAAAACTCAGGACACTGCTAGAAAAGGTGATTTACAAGCCAGGGACAGATGCAGTTGGGTAACCCAATTGTCTTTGCTCGCAGACTTGGACTCCCATCCCAGAACCTTCTTTCATGGCGGGTGACGCTTGTTGATCCGTGAGACTAGTTTTTCACTTCTTTTTCTTTATGACTTCTTTCTTTTGATGAGACCCTTTATAGACA